>CM037787.1:1313441-1361549 GCA_021229015.1 Solen grandis | reverse complement strand
CAATCCGTTAAATTCCACAGGAGCGTTTCAGGTCATACTTTTACAAGTAGATCGTATGTGGGAGATGAGTGTATCGTGCAAAGGAAATTATTTTGAAAAGATATAATTTTAGGTGTCAGCTATTGTTTACAGATTCCATATTCATTTCACAAGTCAGTTGCCCCGCTAAACGTTACCCGACATTGCCATAATGACTGTGGAATTTGCATCTGTGCAATTTGTATCCTTTTTGCTTTCAGATTAAGTTCTAATATATGAAAGTATCTCTTTACGAGATTTTTTTCTAATAATCATATGAATGAAAAAGTTATGGCAGTTTTCCGGATACTTTTTGAACACTCCTCGTATATATAAAAAATATCATGATTTTCTTTTCAAATGGTTATTAGATGTATCCAGACTTGTCAAGTTTGACACCCTACCTTTTTGCAAGTTTCTTCCTCTCATCTGGGGTATAGTCCAAAGAGCCCAAAGCACCCGCCCCATGGGTGGGCATAAACCCAATAATGGCCAGCAGAGCTGTACGCACTGTGGAAGACAGATGCACATGTATATTATTTGGACTTTCACTAGATTATAATAAACAGATATAACTCTATTATAATTCTTAATTTGCCAGAAATTTAAACTGTCAATGTAATTATTCACACACATGAATCTCTACTGACACGTAAGTTAACATTCAAATTTTAACATTTCTTTTACTTTTACTTGGAAACATATTTTTTACACCAGTTCATGCGTTATACCTTACTAGGCACCTTGAAAGTCCATTAAATAAGTTCACCCCAAATGGGGATTGAACTTGCAACCTTTGATTTCACAGTCAATTAATTACTTATAATGTCAATCTTATTTAGAAAACATTCTACACCCTGTAGTTATGGTGACACGCTACTTATACTTACAAGACCAGGAGGGTTGCCAGGACTCGGGATGGTGACCAGATATACTTAGGCATATCTTCTTGTTCACCTCGAACCTTCCATTGTGCTGGAAACAAACCAATCAGATCAACAATATGATGATAATAAGTCCATTGTACTGAGTACAAAAGTATACAGTCAACTCTGGATAAAACATCACCTTTCTGCCGATGTAAAGAGTCCTTTCAGCATATCCCACTGTACCCTTCCCACTTAAGCTTAGTAAGGAAGTCGGTATAACCAAGTTTCATATACATGTAGACGCTTATTGATCTTTTGTTATGCATGTAAATGTAAAACTATGTCAAATTTTGTATTTGTGATTTTTTGCATAAACCATGTGATTTACCTGTTTAATTGTGTGTGTTTTTCTTTATTTTGATCTATCATACTATTTCACTATGTAGACATTACATGTGTATACAACTTCCAAGTAGGTATACAAGTCAGGCTACTTAAAACGGACAGGATAAATTGTCAGATGTTCATTTGTGCTAAAACCAATACAAACTGACCATCACACTGTCAAACAATGCCACCATACATGTAATAAAAGACATGTTGTTCACAGGTCTACTTGAGTTGTAACACTTTATTCTCGAACAAAAAATCCTATACAAACAATGTGGTATGTGTAATCAAGGCTCATCAGTGATCACAGCAATCACCCATGTCAAAACAGTTAGTTAGTGACAGAGGCCAGGATTAACACCTGCAGCTAATACACAATGTATCATAACATAAATGTATCAATATTTACTCAACAAGACAGACAGACTTTGACACATTGGCAAGATAAATCTCTCAAATCAACTATCCAATGATAGGCTGAGACATCTCCTGGGACTGAAGGACATCAACTATGTCCTAAGAAGTCAACATCTTAGATGGTTGGGCCAACTAGAAAGGAAACCCTGTGCTGACTGGAATAGGAAGTTCTGGAAGGAGTGGGAGGTAGCTGGACACCATTCCACAGGTTGACCCAGCAGAGGAGGACCTCCAAGCTTCAGGCCTGACACTAGAGGATGCAATGGACAGGCTGAGATGGAAGCTATCCATAGAAAAGCATGCAATCCAGATTACTGGAAACAAGAGGGCTAAGATGGCCCTAAATCACTCACCTGAATTTGCTTTGTTGTAGAAAGGCTGGAACCATGAGAGGATATTTTATACCAAATATCAAAGCTGTAGGTCTGTATGTTTCTAAGAAAAGGCATTTTATAGTTATGCATTCTGGTTGCCATGGCAACAAAAGTTCTTCATGATCCAACCAATGGTTTCAGAAGTGAAGATTTTTTTGGTTTCCTTATATAGTTCCATACAAAAGTTGGGTGTGGTCCCGGAGGTGTCCTCATGTAAACTTTGATGCATATATTTGTTGATATTGTTGAGGCACCAGAAGCTGATTCTATGTACCAAATATCAAAGCTGTAGGTCTGTATGTTTCTGAGAAAATGCATTTTGAAGTTATGCTTTTTGGTTGCCATGGCAACCAAAGTTCTTCATGAAATTCAAGAAAAATAAGGAATTAGCCTCAGGCTTACATAAGTATCATTTTAGTGAAATATGGTGAAAATCCATGGAGTGGTTTCGGAAGAGAAGATTTTTCAAAAATTCCCTATATAGTTCTATACAAAAATCCGGGTGTGCTCCTTGGGCATGGCCAATTGTGACCCCAGGGGCACAAATTTTGCACTGATGTTGAGGCAACATGAGCAGATGCTATGTACCAAATATCAAATCTGCAGGTCTATATATTTCTGAGAAAAGGCATTTTAAAGATTTTATCATGGCAACCAGAGTTTTTCATGGAATTAAAAAAAATAGGAATTTGCATTAGGCTATCGTAAGTATCATTTTGGCAAAACTTAATGAAAATCCATCTGGTAGTTTCTGAGGAGAAGATTGTTGAAATTGTTGAAGCACGACGAAAGACGGTCAATCAAGTGATCACAAAAGCTCACCCATAAAATGGATGATGACGATTTAGACTTACAGTCAGCAATATGATGCTGGGGGGTTTCATGGGATATTCTGGGGGCAATATGATCCTGCCATGGTACAGTCCCTCGCCAAACTCGGAGTCAGCTGGGCCACGTATTGTGAAGTGCCATTCAAACAGGTTGTCCTGTGCAGAAAAATAAATACTGATAGAACGTATCAAATAATACACATTATTGTTGAATTTCTAAATAGCAATAAACTCAAAATAGCAAACTTCAAACTGTCATGTGAGAATTACTGAGTGATAGAGATGGTGATGTTTGTTTGTTGGGTTTGACGTCCCACCAATGGTATTTCTGTCATTTGAAGAGAAGTCTACTTAAGATAGATATAGTGCTGCCACACTGCAGTATAATGCCAAAGGCATGTGGCACGATACCGGCCATTACCACTCCCTGTTACATTGCCTGACAACAGGCATCCAGTCCTGGAACTACCTTTATATGTTGAGAGCCAAGCAAGGGAGCTATACTAGTACCAATTTTTCAAATTTGGTATGTCGTAGCCAAGGATCGAAACCCACAACCTCACACTCCCAAGGCAGACACTTTTAAATACATGTATTTACAATGAAAATAAAAAGCATCAGGAAATATTTTTCAGAATCCAGATTCAGACAAAACTCCAGGTCTTAGATATTTTTATGTTTTCTAAAATCACACATCAATGACAATTTAATTCATTGGGTGAGAAGTGAACATCACATCTATACAATGAGGTGACACAGTCCTCCAACAACACAAAAACTGTGACCAAATGAATTATACTGCATTCCATCAGTTACCTCCAAGGGCTGACAAGCATATTGCTCTGTTGGTTCACTAAGCTCCTGGGCTTCTTTCATCAACCGCTTGACAGCTTAAAAAAAATATGTTTTGGAAGTTACAATGTATATCATACAACATAATCATGTGATATGAATCAAGTTACAACTCCACTCTCAACTCTCTTGTTTCAGTATTTTATGATTTGTATAAAACATTTTGATTTTTTTTTATGTCCCCAATATGATGTGCAAAATTATTGAAATTTTAGGAGAATGTTTACATTCCAAACACCATACTTTCCTGCAAGAAATAATACATTTTAAGATTTAAATCAAAACCCTATTTGAAACTGACTCTTGAGCTCATACATCTATACTATGAAGGCCTTTTTTGCTATGGTGCAGTGCAATGACCTTTCAAAAGCAAACTTACATGTATACTATACTGACCTGCCACAATTACTTTCAAGATTATATTAAACCAGTTTATTTGAAATTGCATCCATTAACATGTGCTTCATTATATGTGACTGCAAAAAATAAATGGTTATGTCTTGTGTAAAAACTTCAATGGTGGCAGTGGTAGACGATAAACAGCCACCCATCAAAGGAGTAACTCATCCAACATTGTTAAACTTAGCAAGTAACCACATCACAAAAAAAGCTAGCCCAACCAGCACAATAGCGAAGTGGTGGAGAGTTTCAAATCCCAGCCAGGGCACTATTCTCCCATGACTGTGTCAAACCAAAGATGTATAAAACTGGTACCTGAATTTGCATGGTTTTCAGTAAAAATGAGGTTGCTATGGAAACTTGTCTGAGTACTCAGTGCTGGTTCCACCCAGGAACTTGTCTCCTGACTTGACTATTTGAGTTTACAATCGCTTCAACAGTATTTCAGTCATATAGCGACATCCAGCTAATTACAGGTGGAGGAAGACCCCGAATGCACGGAGGCATCCGGGTAGAACCACCGACCTACCGCAAGCCAGCTGGAAGGCTTCCTCACATGAAAATCCGAATGACCCTGCCAGGATTGGAACCCACGCGGTGAGTGGCTGAGTGAGCACTAAAGTCAGTGAATTTACCCTCTCGGCCACAGGGGCCCCGAACTTGTCTCCTATCTAATGGTGCTATACACCAGGCATGTAAATGAACCATGGGATCTATTAACAAAAAGAGCAATGGTATCACACCCAGACTCTCTTGCATCAAATCTTCCACATGCTCAGATGATGCTGTCTCTTCAGCAAAAAATTGTTAATATACTTGTTTGAGAGTACTTATTACTTAATTGAATGAACTGCAAAGAAATTACAGAATAGTGCCTATATACCTTTTGCCTGATTGTGAAGCCTGGCAAGTCTCATAAACACTCATTTTATGTTGTGTTATTTACAACACAAGATATTAGGATTGGTCGTGGGAACCTAAATACCGGATATCCAAATCCATTTCCCACTAGCAAGCATGTAATATGTGCACCTGTATGCTTGTACCATCCTTATACAATAAATACATATGCTTTCAGGATGAGCTCCAGTTTAAGCGAGTGACATTTTTATTTTCACATCTTACATGAAGAAAATGCACTACAAATACAATCTTCTTTGTATGATTTTTATCACAGAAGTTGACACGGCACATAACCAACGATAAGTCTGCAACAATGCGTAAGCATGAAAAATTATTAATCAAAGTACTATAAATGAAACTGTGTGACGTAAAACAGTGGCGCACTGCACAATTCTTATACCTTTGGCATGTAATATTTCCTTAGTTAATCAAATAGGTATTTCAATGAAAAACAAGAGTTCTGCCCTCAAAGTAAAATGATATAGTAGCTACAAGATCCATTTGGTGTGAAAAATCAATAAAACATTTCCAAATTTCAAGCCACTTGACTTTCTCCTTTACTGTTTCTGGTTATGCTTAATGCAACATTAGGACACTTATGATTTATACCGTTATACTGTGGTACTCAAGAAGATTTTGACTGTTCTGCATGATATTTCAATCTAGGCATTCAAACATGCATTGAACAATTATTGCTTTGAATAATGGAGTGTTCTCTATAACCTTGTATAAAACCTTACACTGGGATCTTCAGATCTATTTTTTTTTTAAGTTATTAAGGAAGTTTTTGTATGACTATCAATTCTTGAACTGAATGTCTGGTATCCTTTGAGTTATAACACATGAAATAAGCATAATGCAGGTCATCAATTCAAGATTACAAATGGAATTCTTATTGCACATTGTCCACTAAATTTATTTCAAACTGACCTAAGACTAGAATCATGGGTCACACGACTTACCGAAATACCAAAATACTTCCGAAAAACCGGAATACCCTAGATAATTGGGATAGCCATATATTGTAGGGCTTAATAAGTGTTAGAATGCTATGTTATGAGGAATCAATGGCTTTATGATGTTTTTAATGTTTATTCAGTTGTTTTGTGTTTTTTTAGTGCTTTCTGATTGTGATAATTGTCAGTTTTTTTTCTTCTTCTTCTCCGTGTGTGTGATAAATTTATCGTACCGAAAACTAGCCAATATCATTTATTTCACTTATCGCAATTCATTTCTCATTCAGGAGTATTTCGTGTGTGTGTGGGGGGGAGGGTGTTCGTCAGTTATGTCTATAATGTTATAATGTTAATAATCTTGATAAACACCCGCAACAACAATAATCAATGTATTGTTTTTTTCAATTTTATAACTAAATTAAACAAGCACATAATCAAATAAAAATTAATACATGGTCGTCCGGTCCTAGGGAGGGTTCCGCAGATTAGCAATTTCTCTTACAGGAATACCGCAGTCGTCAGTTCTGTTTCATCGATAATATCAGAGACGTAAATACTTTAATATAGCTTTTGATAATATCAACATACTAAATAACAAACAAACACAACAATTTTGAGCAATTTTATAAATTCATTCAGGGATATATATTGGCCGAGAGAGGATTCGACAGACGAGAAATTTCGGTTAATACGGAAATCTCGAATTGGCCCATTTAAAAAGAAATAAGATAAAAAAATAAAATATAACACTTCGTAAACAAAATAAAGCATAAATCCATTGATACCTCATAATATAGCATTCTAACACTAATTAAGCCCTATAGTATATGGCTATCCCAATTATCTAGGGTATTCCGGTTTTTCGGAAGTATTTTGGTATTTCGGTAAGTCGTGTGACCGAGAATCATTAATACTGCATCCGAATCCATGTTCTAGCCGAGTTATATAACACTATTTAGACTCTCACTGCTTGACGGAATTAACAGAATAATTCCATATTTACCCGGACTCCGCATACTATACATTCCCTGCATCGTCAGTTATTTCAGCAGTGACGTTTGTTAGTGTTGTTTTCTACGGCAACGACAGCAACTGAATGTTGTCATACGTGTTGATCTGACAAGAGCTGTTGTTGTTGTTTCTGGTCAGTCTGATTTCCGGCCAAACTCCACACAGTGATCTCCCTTGCAAGGAAAAAAAAATGAATCACTGCCGTCACAAATGTCACGTGATGATTGTAAACTAATAAAATGGCGTCTCCGTCTGCTGGACTAAAACCGCAATAAATTTTACTGTATGTTCTATATAAACATATATACAAATGACAATTTCTGTAAGGACATCAAAACTTACCCTCTTAAGCAATTTCCAAGCAGAGTTGCCGTTCGTTCCTCACATAACATCTCTGCAATTGGCACAATGACAAGAATCTTGTCAAAACAGAAAACACTTATAAAACTTGGATTTAAGTGTATTTTAAGGATCAAAAGTATAGAAACATTGAATTAATACTTGTTGAATCACCATAAAACGTGTGTAAAATATCAATTTTGATTGTTATTATGGGAGTTATATCATGCCTTATTTCGCCGATGGGAAAATTCCGCAAATGTAAATATTTACAGATTCAGCCGGATATCGTAATTTAAGACCAGCTTTTTATTTTCATAATTTGTAATTTCAATGACCATTCCGGTAAGGTTCAGTGGTTCTGTCTATATATATTTCACAGTTTATGGAGCCTATCTAGTCGTCCTTCAATTAAATATTTGAACAACGGTCTGGATGATGTCATTTATTTGGAACTACTTTCTGAGCCCACCACAGAGGTGAATGTAATGTAAGCCAATGTGTAAGAGTGCTATTTAAGGTCAAATAACATATGTATGAATTTCGTGCACAGGTCAGCCACTTCACACCAATTTTCTAAAAAAAATTTCCCTCTCAGCAATGCTCAACTTTAAAGGGTTTTTGTGCAATAAGGCATACAAATTGGGCATTTCCTGACTGTTTTAACTGTGTTCTATAGGATTTAATCCTTTATTGCATGTCTTTCAGTCAAAAATTCACAATAATACAGCATTAAATCGGGTCACTATTTTCTGTGTAGGCACTGTGGTCTTAGTCCTGCTGTCACAACAAAACTCTTTTTTAAATATTTTTTTTTTTACCACGAGGCGATATTTGATGTTTATTAAAGAAAACATTCTTAGGGAAATGGCACACGCAGTAATTTTTTTTTTTTTTTTTTTTTTTTGAAAAAAGAAAAATTAGCTAAATTTTGAAATTCTGTTAGTGGTTATCTACAATTGTAAGGGTGTAAGGAGAGGTAACTACTGCGTGGAGTTTGATTTCCAGCATGAAAGTGTGACTGCGTTTTTTTTTCTGGTTTTATTCGGAAGGTTTCGGACTAGCGCCCCTACCGGAAGTGGTTGTCGGAAGAAATGGAACAAAAAAAAAATTAAATTGACAATCAAATAAGGATTAGAATGAAATTTGAATCTTATCGCGTTCTCCATATAAACATTGTATGTAATAGAATGTCCGAGTTGTTGCATACATGATGATATTAGACATACATAGGAAACTGATTTCTTGTCAAAAATGAATAGAATGTATAAGGAAATAGGGATAAATAAGAACTAATAAAATTGATAAGGGATATAATGAAGAAAAAGAAATATAGAGAAAAAGGACTGGACCTAGGACATGCTGTTGTTTAATCTCACTATCTCGATCTCACCCTAAACTTCCACTACTGACTGTCAAAACGTTTAGAATATTTATAAAGAAATATATATGAAGAAATTATAAAAGGTTTCGGTGTTCATCATTCATTAGTTATCTGCTTCATGTTTATCAGACTACTTTCCAGACATAACTTTTATGGTTATTGTGTTGGAGTTTACTGTTGCTGCGACAGTGTGACGCCACAGTTGGAGGAAGAAACCGAATGCACAGTGACACTGGATAGACCTGGACTGACCTGACGTAATAAGCCATCTGGGAGGCTTCAACACTTTAACATTTTTAGGCGCCGTGGACCAGTTGTAACGTTTCCGACTGCGGATCCGAAAGTTTGGGTTCGAACCCCATTGGGGCAAGGATATTTCATAGCCTCAATAGGTACTGGAGGGATTCGTAGAAGTTGTAAGAACTTGTTTCCCATTCGACGTGAAATTAATATTTTTAAAATGTATAACCTTTACGTATGTGATAATAAAATGGTAAAGGGAAAAAATCACTTTGTGCTATGAACAAATTATAAGGGCACATCATTAGCACTGGGGAATCATAACTTTTATTCGATTCGAACTCCCAACTTTTGAACTTATAGGCAACGAAACTACCATCAAACCACAGCATAATCAGAAGTCTGTGTCATATAACCGTTGCAGAAATGTGTCTTGCTTCATAAGTATACTAGTACATGTATCACCATTTTTAATGGATCTTAAAGACTTGTCCCGTTTACTGGTTCTCTGGTCAAAGGATCACACTTTGATATTGGAATGATAGAAGGTTGATAAAATTTATATGCTGAGAGATGGTTTTGAGGGAGATTCTTAATCATATGGCAACTACCTCATTTTAAAACATCCCAATTTCTCTCTCTCTCTCTCTCTCTCTCTCTCTCTCTCTCTCTCTCTTAGCCTTCCAGCTGGCTTGCGTTGGGTCGGTGGTTCTACCCGGATGCCTCCGTGCATTCGGGGTCTTCCTCCACCTGTAATTAGCTGGACGTCACTATATGACTGAAAAACTGTCGAAGCGACGGTAAACTCAAATAGACAAGTCAAGTCTCTCTCTCTCTCTTAATACTTTTTTTTTTATTGAAGGTTTGTTGGGTTTAACGCCCTACCGACAGTATTTCAGTCATTTGGAGACGATGTCTACTTGAGACAGATATATAAAGTGCTGCCACACTGCAGTATCACGCTGTAGACATGTGGCATGATAACACAACCAGTCACATTATCCTGACACCGGGCCAACCAGTAATATGAAAACAAGTTGAAACATAGAATCATTTTCTCTCGTGAGGTCCCGTAGACGATGATATAAGAAGAAAATATATTGATTATATAGTCTTATATTTAAAATAAATTGTACAATTATGTACAACATACGTACGTGTAGTTGTATCTGCCCATGTGTGTATAAAAGTACACGTACTGTGAAATCACAAAGTTTTGTGAGACATTGATTTTCGTTGATTTCGTGGGTTGTTTTATGTCCACGAGTATTCTAGAACATTAATCCAAGAATAAATTTACCCACGATATTCCCTTTAATAAATAATCAACGGAATTTAATGTCAACGAAATTTAATGATTTTACAGTATACTACTGTAGATTGTGTCAATTACAGGCACATCGGAGCAGGTATAGATACAGCAGCGCATTGCAAATTTTTTTTCTTCAAAAGTTGTCTCCGCGATTCTCCTTTCTTTAAATAATCATATATTACATGTTTGTAAGTCTTATAAACGTAGCAAAAAAAAATAAAATAAAATAAAATAAAATAAAATAACTGTCATTTTTTACTGTTTCTGATCTGGTATTTTGCTTTATTTCTCTTATATGTGTATCGCCTAGTGCTTTTGATAATAGTGTCGATATGTTGTAAATAGCAAAAGATGCCAGTATAAGATCTACGTATGTTGCTTTCGTCAGTCGAAGAAATGTTTGCTAAACGAGGTAATTCACAAACATAGTGCTGCCAAACTACAGTATTACGCCGTAGATACGTGGCATGATAACACACTAGTCACATTATCCTGACACCGGGCAAACAAGTCATGGAACTACTACTACTACTACCAGTTATTTGGAGACATGTTACTGGGCACAAAGCTATTGGGGAGCCTAAATTCAATGCAAAAACAGAAATAAAAACTGTCATAGGTGTGCCACATGAAATTAACTGATGATATGACTCCCTTCTGAACCTGAATTTAGGATGTAATTCTTTATAGCTTAGAATTTTAGTATTAAACCAAAATAGTTTTCAACAATCTACGGGTTATTTATGTTTTATGCTGTTTGCTACTCTTTAGTTAGTTTAAACTTTTTTTATTATTAAAATGCTATAACAGAACAATTCACAAACATATACAGAATAGGATTAAATCGAAAGCTAAAAGCTTAATGAGATTTTCTGCTTAGTATCTTTAGTATGCAAGGAGAGTGTAACTTAATAATGCAATTGGCTGCTTTCAAGTTATTATGAAAGGGACTGAAGAGTCATTAAGATACTGTAAAATTTTAAAGTAAAGAGCATGTACTTGACAAAAAATCAACTACTTAACAACATTATTTTTTCAAAGTTATACAACACAATTTGAGGCAGGAAATCATACAAAAAAAATAAAACTGTAGCTGTGTGAAAACTTTGGCACACTTATATGGAATGATCATATTTCAGTGTAAATTATAACCAGAACAATCACTAACGGTGATGAATATCCCCGCATATGCTTTGTCACAGAAAAGAAGCACATCAAAATGCAGTAAGTCTTGTTTTTGATGGCCATATATCAAAGAGTGAACATGATTGCGTCAAAAATACAAAGGGCCATAACTCTGTGACAAATTATTTTACCATACATGACAACAGTATGCACAACTAGACTTAATACCGATTACTCTTGTTAACTTTCATCAAAACACAGCCGAGGTTTAGGAGATAAGTGCTGACAAGGAACTGTAAATTTGTAAAAAAAAAAAAAAATAAAAAAAAAAAAAAAAAAAAAGGCCAAAAATTCCAATTTTAAATGTAGACAAGGTTTTGTAAAATACAAAGGGCCATAACTCTGATAAATTATCCGACCCAAACGTTCCGACAATATGCACAACTAGACTTGATATCGATTAATCCTGTGAAGTTTCATCAATTTCCAGCCAGGGGTTTTAGAAATAAAGTGCAGACAAGGTTTTGAAAAAAAAATACAAAGGGCTATTACCCCGACTCTAATGTGTCGACGATATGCTCAGCTAGACTCCTTTAACTTTCCTCATAAGCATACTTCAATCCTTACAAAAGTTATATGATGAAAATCTATTTTAGTAACAGTGGCCTTGTTCCTGTTGACCTGAAAATCAATTTCAACCTTCCTCTTCCTATAAAGTATCTACCTACCAAATATGATTACTTTAATTCAAAAATTTGGTTTAAATAAAAAAAAGATTGGAACAAATGGCACATCGAAACAGCAACCCATTTCCACCTGGTTACCAGTACCTTTAGACTATACAAATGCATAGGAAATATCTGGTGTTTGTCTCGATGAAAATTTTGTAGCGTTTTCCATTTCAGACTGTGTATCAAATGTCAAGTACCCAAGATAAGAATACACATTTCGACATGCCGGATCAATTACTTCGCGCATAAATGTAAAATTCAACTCCGATCTCCAGTGAGTTGCAGCGTTTTCAGCATTTACCCGATCTGTCCCATAAAATCCCGTCGATACTTTGGCATGAGTGGTGTTGTAGACCATCTGTTTAGTCAAATTGTTCATTTCCACTCCAATGAAATCAAAAATATGCCCAGCGCCTTCCTCTGTCCGTTCTACAAGAGCATCGTACAGGATAAGCGTATAACTTTCCGGAAATCGTTTTACTAATCTGGCAGTGACATTACTAACGTCACTGTATATGCGGTCACACAGGCAGTGTGCTTGTCTAACTTTATGCGTCCTTGAATGTATAAATGCTCCTCCTCCGGCGCGAAGTCTTGAAGCTATAACCGCTCGTGGATCCCGAATTAAGTGGATAATCTTGAGTTGGGGGAATATTTCTAGTAAACTCTCCACGATGTCAAAAGAAAGCCGAATTGTTTTTATGCAAATGAGTTTTGCGGACTCACATTTGTAGTTGTTCTTTATATTTTTTATTTTGTCCATTTCACATGTGAAAATGTTGGCAATTCGTTCGATAGCGTATAAGTGCGTTTCTCTGAACGTTTTTGGTGATCTGGAAAGTATGGACAGTATCAAAGACTAACATTATATAAACAATCATAAGAATGTTTGATTAATTAAACACGTAGCTAGCATGATTATTGTGCATTGATTGGTTGATTTTTAAAATCATTTTCACACTTTATTAGACAGTTTACTAACAACTATTTACGTATGAAACAGTATAGGGATTCCTACAACGTATGCATCAATTTATAAACCTGTATATAACGTCTAAAGACCTTATATATATGTACTAACAAAACTACAATAACACATTCATACCGACATTCGTTGTTAAAAAGGCATATGGAACCATTCTTATAGAACGCATTTCCAACACTTTCTTTAAAAGGTTCAAAAACGTAGAAAGAGCCGGGCGAACTGGATGTGATCTTCCCGAGCCACGAGGACCCACTTCTGCCGTATGTCACGATAAGGACCAAGGTTTTATTTTGGGCAGACGCCAACTGTTTCTGTCCGAAGGGATCATGTAATCGTTCAACTGATGGTAAAACCGCATCTCCAGGCTTGGGGTATATCTCTTGTCCTCCTGTAAATGAAAATGTAGAATTTTGTTTGGGAATTTAGGTCACCGTGTGATGCTGCTTGCGTCTTTAACAATCGAATACCTCTGGACAAGTACCAGGTCAGCATTACACTCACTGTGTTATATACATTTGTCTATGAAGACTTGTTAATTTAACTCTGAAAACATCTGTCACAGGGTGAGAAAAATATGCAGCCTGACCGGGACTCGAGCCCGGGGCCTTTCGCTTACAGGGCGAATGCTCTACCGACTGAGCTACCCGGTCGCTTACATATGATTCTCCCCTATTGTGAGTTAACGGTACTGTGACATTATCCCCCTCCATTTTAGAATTCGTCCCTGAATTCTAGGAGTTACAGGGTAAATATAACCACGTGTAGGTGTCTTAGACATACCTTGCACTGATGCCACAGTCCCACGTTGGGCGCCAAATGTCACAGGGTGAGAAAAATATGCAGCCTGACCGGGACTCGAACCCGGGGCCTTGCTCTACCGACTGAGCTACCCGGCCGCTTACATATGATTCTCCCCTATTGTGAGTTATCGGTACTGTGACACATCTGTTGTACAAACTATGTCTGTCGTTTGCCAATATAGTGTTGTTTATGTGCCGTGACAATGTATGAATAGACTAATGTAACAGACCATGAATTATATTCTTGAAAATGAACTTCTGATGGTCGCATGATTCTTCAGTTTAAGCGTAAACGTTTACAAGGTCAGATGACTTGTTATACCAGTATGCCCATACCACGTGATATATGACGTCATTTTAAACAATCTCGAAAAGAATATATTGCATCGATTCAGAGGAGAAAAATATGCTGTTTATCTAAGTATTTTATTTCTTTATCAATTTTAATGGTATATAGCGCATGCGAGGCGGAAAATTGTGCCCTACACTCAGGTCCCAATGATTTTTTGTCAGATGTATAGTTTTTCTTAACATTCGGGAAAACCTTCCGAGTTCATGGAATCTTCTTTGCTAACGCGTAAAGCACAACGATGATAAAGTTTTCCCGAATGTTAGGAAATACTGTACATCTGACGAAAGATTCAATGAGGCTTTTGTGTAGTGCACAATTGTCCGGTACCTACGCGCCTCTCTTTCGAGTATTTTGGACAGGATTAAAGTAAATAGGGAATAGGGATTAATTAAAGACGATCGCGGCAGTCTCAGCATTTTTTCAAAATATTCAGAATTTTCTTTTTTTTTCTTTTTATTATTACATGTATTATTATTTTTTTATCATCATTTTATTATACTGATAGTATATTATCAGATCTAATAAAATATGAAATAAAAATAGGGGGTTGCCAGCCTTAGAAAATAACGAGTGTTTTTATTTGAATACCCTAATAAAACTAAGTCTTATTTACTAGAAAATGCCATGTCATTATATTGGTGAAACGTAATATTCAATGGGAAAAAAAAAACTTGCCAGACGGTTTTCGACCTTGACGAGGATGGTAGGCTTGTACCAACAGAAAACCAAAGCTTGTCAATCGTAAATCTAAAAGTCTTAAAGGAGCATCTCCTACTGCCTAAAATATATCAAATCTACCTATAACATATCAATAACGTCCTATATGACTAATAACAAATATTCATGTTCTTAAACTTTATTCTTCAGTTAAAATGTGTATTTTAAGTTTATTGCAATTCTCGATTTTATTGCAATTCTCGTTTCTATGTGCAACCAGAATTGCAATAAAGTTATTGCGATATTATTGCAAAACTCGGACACCCAGATTTGATTTAAAAATGTATCCCATTATCACTGGCCACCAAAAATGCCACGTTATCCATTTAATAACACTTTCTAACACGTTGTTAAACTTTATTCTTAAGTTTAACTGTGTATTTTAAGTTTATTGCAATTCTCGATTTTATTGTAATTCTCGTACCCATGGGCAGCCAGAATTGCAAGAAAGTTATTGCAATATTATTGCAAAACTCTAATCCCCAGATTTTGATTTAAAAATGTATCCCATGATCACTGGCAACCAAATATGTCACGTTATCCATTTCTAAACACTTTGTTATATGTTGTTTAACTTTATTCTTAAGTTTAAATTTGTATTTTAAGTTTATTGCAATTCTCGATTTTATTGCAATTCTTGTATCCCTGTACAACCAGAATTGCAATAAATTTATTGCAATAATAATGCAAAACACAGACCCCCAGATTTGGTTAAAAAAATGTATCCCATGATCACATACCATCAAAAATGTAACGTTATCCATTTCTAAACACTTGTAACACGTTGTTATACTTTATTCTTAAGTTTAAATTTGTATTTTAAGTTAATTGCAATTCTCGATTTTATTGCAATTCTTGTGCCCTTGTACAACCAGAATTGCAAGAAAGTTATTGCAATATTATTGCAAAACTTGGATCCCCAGATTTTGATTTAAAAATGTATCTCATAATCACTGACCACAAAATATGCCACGTTATCCATTTCTATGCACTTTGTAAGACGTTGTTAAACTTTCTTCTTAAGTTCATATGTGTATTTTTAATTTATTGAAATTTTCGATTTTATTGCAATTTTCGTACCCCTGTGCAACCAGAATTACAATGCTATTATTGCAATTTATTGCAATTCTCCGACCCCCAGCTTTGATTAAAAAATGTATCCCAAGATCACTGACCAAACAAAATGCCACGTTTTCCATTTCTAAACACTTTGTAATTAAACTTTATTCTTAAGTTTAAATTTGTATTTTAAGTTTATGTGATTTCTCGATTTTATTGCAATTCTCGTACCCCTGTGCAACCAGGATTGCAATAAAATTATTGCCATTTATTGCACTTCTGGGCGTAATGGCAATTCTGGTTGTACGGCCGCGACATACCAAAGTCGTAAAAAATGGTACCTAGGCACCTGGGCACTTTCTACAGGCCTAAGCTTGTTATTGCTTTGCTCAAGTTCATAATATTCTTTTATGTATATTCTTCAAGAAGATACCGATGAATTGGCCGGTATCTATATAAATTTCTTGATAAACCCCTGATTTCGGTTTTGTTGGTGTAAAGGAGGTCTCTTTGCACACCACTTTTTGACGCACAGGCAGGCTCTCTGCAAACCACTGTTTTCTGATTGTTTACAGAAAGGAAGTAATTTCAATTGTCCTTACCCCTACTTGGTGTTTTCATTTTCGTACTTTTTATTTAATTTGTAGCGTTTTCGTTGTCAGATACAATTCTGTTAAAAGCAGGTATGCGTTTCTGTTTTTCAACTCATTTTGTCGATAAAATATAGAAGATAAATTTCATAAAGAGCACTGGTTATTACAATAATTCTCTTTTTTATTGAATCGCTTATTCCCAAACTCGCACGCAAAAAAAGTGCCATACTTCATTTTCCTTCCAATGAAAAAAAACGAAAAAAAAAAGTTTGACAAAAAAATTTTTTTTTTTTTTAAATTGAAGCATGTTGTAGTAGTTAAAAGTGAGAATTTGATTACTTAACTAGGATAACTCTATCGATATGGAAATGTAAAAGAAAGTTTCATGCATATAATTTTGTAATATCGATGATATCTATAATTTGATATGAGTGGAATTCGGTTATAAGCTTATTTCGTAAAATTATGACGGTCTCGTAGGACAGATACATCACTGTAAAGTCTCTAAATATTACAATTACTCGTTTTTACTGATGTAATTTCAAAGCCTAGGAATATTTATGCAGCAACGTTGGATTTCAAAAGTTTGGTAGGCCTATATGTCACAGTAGTCTATTTTCGGATATAAATATTCACTATAACATAAATTTTCAGTTGCCGTAGTAAAGCGACGGTCCGACCTTTTAGTTTTATTCAGTATGAGTGAATAATATATATTTTTAGAATATTATCAACAACAAAAAAAAAAGAATTGCATTTCAAGACTGATTGTTAATACTAATCGTATGTGAAATAATTTGTCGACACATTTCACAAAAAAAATGACAATATATCCTTCTTGCACTGGGGAGAATGCATGCACGGTTAGCTTTGGAACAAATGAAGGACGAGAGACATGAACATGTTACTTCACAACAATAGAGACAGCAGAGAGCCTGCCTTTGCTTCAGAGAGTCGTTCCGTGCACCAACAAAACCGAAAGTAGTGGGTTATCAAGAAATTTATATAAACTAATTCATTGGTATCTTCTTGAAGAACATACATAAAAGAATACTCGTACGTATGATGTTCATATGAACGTAACAAAAGCAATTACTAGCTTAAGCTTATAGAAATGCTTAGGTTGTGATCCATGTTGGTCCATCACTAAACTTTTTGTCCGAGTTTCGGAGCGTAGCCGCTGATTTTTGAAATGTGGAAACGCATATACACAGCAAAAATACTCTATTGTTCCGTGCAATACTTAATTTTGAGCAACTCCCCTGTATAAAGTGATCACTTGTCTTTTTTTTTGTACTCCGTCCATAGCGAATTTGTTTATGGCAGAGAATGACCTGTGCGAACGCAGAGAGGCTGCCGATATAGCGATTTCTACAGAGAGACCGGCGATATAACGATATCTGCAGAGAGACCGGCGATATAGCGATACAGAGATATCTTCAGAGAGACCGGCGATATAGCGATATCTGCAGAGAGTCTGCCGATGTGGTTATGCACCGTGTTCTTATGAAGACCTCACGGATCATGTTATGAAGTATATGTATATATTTTTAAATTTTGAACGAAATATGAGCATTTCATTGGACGAATAAATAGGACAAAAATGCGTAAAATTGCGATACGAAGTAAGGAGGAGTCTTTGATGTGGTGATTGTGTAACTATCAACTATCTGATTGATAACTTGTCACCCAAGACAATGAGCTATACGAGAACACTAATACCAAAGTTCGAAAGTTCAAAATGTAATTGGTATATCGGCAAATGCTGCCTTTGGCAATTAGCAAAGACAATACACATACAATGTCATTATAACTTGTGACATTATAAATTCAAATTAAGGAAACAGATAAGTTCATCGGATAGCCATTGCTTCCTTTATAAATTGACATATTTGGCATTGTCCTATGAATATTCCGTCGCTTTGTGGTGGTGTTGTTTTTTAAATTGGAGCAAAGCGCTATTTCACAAAGCGACGGAATATTCATAGGAATACAATTGACGTTAACATTATCGATCTAAATGTATGTAAATTTGACCTAGAATTTTTACCCTTTTTTAGCTCACCTGAGCACGTGTGCTCAGGATGAGCTTTTAGGATCATGAATGTCCGTCGTCCGTCCGTCCGTCCGTCCGTCGTCCACAATTTGTTCGTTTGCACTCTAGCATCTTCATTTTATGAGCAATTATCTTCAAACTTTAAAACAATGTTTATAACCATAAAATCTCGATTGAGTTCGATTATGGCTGAGATTCATCAATTAGGTCAGGAGTTATGCCCCTTTTAATATTAAAAAAATGCCATATTTCACTTTGTTTACACTCTAGCATCTTCATCTTTTGAGCAATCATCTTCAAACTTTATGGCAATGCTTATGACCATAATGTCTCGATTGAGTTAGATTATGACTGAGATCAGTTGATTAGGTCAGGAGTTAAGCCCCTTTTAATATAAAAAAATGACAGATTTCACGTTGTTTACACTCTAGCATCTTCATCTTTTGAGCAATCATCTTCAAACTTTATTACAATGTTTATGACCATAAGGTCTCGATTGAGTTCGATTAATGCTGAGATCCGTCAATTAGTTCAGAAGTTATGCCCCTTTTAATACAAAAAATGCAAGATTTCACTTTGTTTATTCTCTAACTTCATTTTTTTAACAATCATTTTTAAACTTTAAGACAATGTTTATGCCCATTATCTCACAATCAGGTTCAATTATAACTGATATTGACTTGTAAATTTAGGAGTTATGCCCATTTCACCATAAAAAAAGCCAGATTTCACTTTTACACTCAAGCATCTTTATTTCTTAAGCAATCATCTTTCTCAGGTGAGCGACCATTAGGGCCATCTTGGCCCTCTTGTTTAATTCTTATATTTCTTTGCGGATTAAATACCGATAATGTCTGGTGTACTTTGTAAAACATGAAAATTGTTCAGCGAGCTTGGCAAGATCGAATTGGTATAAGTTTTTCTTAGAATGACAAGTTCTCCAGTTGCCAGCTGAAAAATGAAATTGTACAGTGTAACACGTAAAAAGATAAACGATGTGTAAAGTTCAAGATGTTATTTGAAAAAGTAAGTAAATAGCATGAAATACAGAGAATTTTGGATACGAATAGCCTCTATTATTACAATTCTGGTCCCCGTCCATCTCTAAAAGATGTACGACCAATGTCTCTCTTTGTGCTGGTATACAATTATTATTATTATTATTATTATTATGTTGACTCACCAGTTAAAATGGGCGATATCAGTGCGTTTGTCTTTGTAATGCCGTATGCCACAGTCACTATGGTGGCTGTTAATAACAACATCAAGCATCCCAATCGACCTGAAATACAGATCGTTACATATATTTGATTTTCCTTGGCAGTCATTTTCATGCATGCAATTTCACAATTTGACAAATTCTGATACAATTTGCATGCAATATTCTGCTTGGCCCCGTATTCTTTACTTGGCGTATTACCTATGGGGACCGTTGTCACTGATTTTCGAGGCAAATCGTTTTTGTTTTAGAAAATAAAGCGGAGTCAAGCTCGAGTCACTTTCACCATTGCCTCTCCAACACGATAACTTTCAAACTGTCACATGCCCAAAACAACATATACATGCTATATTTAACAATAGGGCGATACTTATCGTTATGTTCCCGGTGGCCATGACAACCATGTTTCAGCAACGGGATGGACATGAGAGAGCGTGGAAGAACGGGATGGGCAAACGTGAGAGGCCATGATCGCCGTGTATGCCGGGCCAGACTTTTAAACTGTCAAAAAAATGCCACGGCAGTCACGATGTGGATGAGAAACCTAGTAGGTCGTAGAAAAACGGGATGAACGCAACAAAACGCGACAGTATGTAATATACCGTACTTAGAAGACTTAGAAGCGGTCCGAAATGGGACAGAATGCATCCCATGATGATAAAATTACTGTTTTGGCAACACTATGGTCTACATCGGACAACATTTCGAGACTATTTTTTGACACACATACTGTTATAATTCCATTTTTTTTTCTATCTTATGACCTATAGATGTTAAGATAAAGCAACAACAAAAAAAGTTCGTTTCTACTCTCCCTCTTTAATGTTGGTGAAGTCTTTGTTTCCTGATAAATAAACTCGGCATTTGTGTAGGTTACATTGCACGGGAATACCCTATTTTTCAAAAAAAGCTCTTCGAATATTTCGGTACTACGTGATATGGCGTCTTCACCTGTCCCACGTAGTGAATTCGTGAGCGCTATTAAAATGTCCAGCCTGTGAAGAAAGCGCATGCGCAAAGAGTGAAATGACCTGGATCATGGTACGGAACACGGAAAACAATATGTAAAAATAAAGGTTTTAAAATTCTCAATACAGGTTCTATATCATTCGTAACGCTATTGTCTATGATGGAGAAACCACTTTATTTTTTCTTTACAATCTCGGACTGACCATGCATTTGTAGATTGTTATTGAAAGTAATACACGCAGATTTCATAATCATTGACCACCTTTGAACGAGCTCCTTAAATGATCTTTTAAATTCGATTGCATTATTATCGTGTCAGTTTATCAACTACTGCAATAGTTTTATGCAAGTTGCATAAAAAATAAAAATAAAATGAATTACATATAAATGATAGATAAATTAAGAAAAGGTTTTTTTTTTTTAAATTTTATTCATTGGTACAATAGAAAATAGAGAAAGAGGGGCAAAGCGCCTATCATAAGCAGAACGTTAGAAACGTGCCAGCATTTGAGCAGAACGTGAGAGGGAACGTAAGACATCCGCGGAAGACCGCCAAAAAAAATCAAAATTAATCTTTATGAATATTTATTTGAAAAACATATGTATGTGTTATTCCTTTTTACGTGTTTTCATTGAAAATCAGGATTTTTTTTCAAAAACAAAAAGTACTTATTTCACAAATATTAACTATCCAATATGACGTCACTAGATTCTTTCCTCGTCAAAATTGTCCTACGCGATATAGACAATTTCATTCCGAAACGAGATGTCAACCGTCATAAATCAACGAGCGCTTCCCGAACACCTACTGGTTATCTACATACTGGTGCATAATTCATCTCATTGTTCATTTGAGCTTTTCTACAGTCACTGATTGGTCAATTTATATCAGTGCACAAGTCCAAGAGTTGCCTACAAGTATCGTGTGAGCTCCTAAAAATATTATTTTACCATTTTCTTGCAACGTATTTGCGTTTCCCTGCTTAATCAATCGTACGAGCTTCATATCTTATGTAATCACATACACAAAAATCAAAGTTCGTGCGAATGTTAACGAGCACCCATAATCGTATTTCATGGTTTCTACGAAGATGCGCGGTTACAGTGGCTGAACCAATTTTTTTTTTTTTTCTTATAACTTTGCGAGGATTTGTACCGTGATCAGATTTTTATGTAGAAATATACTTAACAACATGTATTTGATGTGCAATGACATATTGATATGAAATAATGCCAATTTTCTATACCCTTTACACGAGGATGGTTATATTGGTTGTCTCCATTTAGGTGATAGACCATGGTGCAATGTAAGAGAAAATCGATAAAATAGTATCCACCGACAGTGTGTAAGGAAACACTGTACATCTAGCAAAAGAATCATTAGGGTTTTTGTGTAGTGCACAATTTTCTTACAGCAATTACCTTGTCGAATCAATGCATATTATGCTGCAAGTGATAGTTTAAAATGACGTCATATACCACGTGATATGGCCAGATTGACCGATACCCATTGCGAATCGATCTCATATAAGAAACATATATTCATTTTCTTTTTACCCGTGCCTGAGACCGGTCGATTTCCATGTTGAAAGTTGGTGGTATGATATATTATAAATTCAGCAAATATTTGGTAAGAACCTTTAAATTGCAATCTATATGGGTGAAATGTCAATATCCATGCAGATTGCGCCTTTATATCAAATATATTGACGGTGCCTTAATCATGATTAAATGATCTTTTCAAGAGTATCCTCTTACATACATTCCGAAATTCTAGGACATTTTAGTGTGAAGCTTTACAGCTAGATAACCGCTAGATAACCGCCTTTTGTGACAATGATGAGAGTTGATTTTACGGCTCTTGAATTTACAACTACGAGCGCTTATTGGGTGTAACGTCCCGCCAACAGTATTTCAGTAATTTGAAGACTACATGTGTGTCTCACCGACAGTATTTCAATATTTGGAGACGATGTCTACTTGAGACAGATGTATTGATGCCACGCTGCAGTATCACGCCGTAGACATGAGGCATGATACCTCACCAAGTCACATTAACTTGACTCTAGGTCAAACACTCCTGCAACTACCCTTATATGCTGAGCGCCAAGTAAGGGAATATTACTAACGACAGCGGATTGAACCAAACTACCTGCTGAAACTACAAGTCCAAACACGGGAAATGCGTTAATGGAAAAAGGCTCGACCAATGATATAATTTTCATTAATAATATCCTGTCATTTATCGCTATGAAATTAAATCAAATTATACACATCATTGTTGTAAATTTCAACGAAGAGTATTCAAAATACTAGCAAGTAGCTCATTAATAATCATGAAAACGAAGTTTTTTAATCTAAAATCCCACGGTATATACACATACAGTGGTTTTTCAACGATGCACGACAAAGAAAAATCCATTATTTATTTATCAAAAGTTAAACCTGAAAAATTATTATTCGTCCTTGAAATTGTGCATGAATTATACATGGTATAAAGGTTAAATACCAAAATGTTATTATGAAAAGACATATATACGTGTACTTACATTTTTTGGGGCTCAGCATATAAGGGTAGTTGCAGGACTGGTTGGCCCGGTGTCAGGATATTGTGACCGGGTGTCTACGGCGTGATACTGCAGTGTGGCAGCACTATATCTGTCTCAAGTAGACATTGTCTCCAAATGACTGAAATACTGTCGGCGGGACGTTAAACTCAACAAACAAACTTACATTTTTGGGGTTTCAATTGCTGATCTTTACTGCCGATGTGCGCCATATCCTACAGTGATGTACCCAAGTGCAGTGCTCTACTGTTGTCGCTTAAGAGGGTTATAAACATGCAAACATTCGGATCACCTTGATAGTATACACTTGAGATGTATGTGAAGTTAGCCCATTTAGCCTATTTAGCTTATGATATACATAGACTATCACTTTAATCTTATTTAGCCTATTTAACCCTTTCCCTCATATATACTCATTTTGACGCACTCAATAGGTACCACATAAAGCCTGATCTGCAGAAAACCACGGTTAAACCTTACCAAATTTAATTACAAAATCCTCATTTCCAGACCACTGAGGAGCAGCGAACAGCATAAATAGTACTAAATAGTCTAAATAGTACTAAATAGTCTAAATAGGAAACAGTTGCAGCATATTTACTACAAGGCTAAATGGACTAAATAGGTAAAATGGCCAATTTCACACAATTATTTTTATCCGTCTTATGGAAATTGCAAACACATATTGTGAACACAAGAAATGCAAAATGAAAAATTCCCGTTTCCAAGACATTCCACTGTATCTATAAGCAGGCGCGGATCGAGGATTTTGGGGTTAGTGGGGGGCGTAAATCCAGCAACTACTTACATTGTATATGTATTGGTAATATATACTTGGCATGTTTAATACGAATAGTTACAGGAACAACGAAATTAATATCAATAGAAACACTATTAGGAAATATTGGTGGGGAAAGTTTGTCTGAAAGAATGCGAAAGCACAAATTAGTCCTTTGTTAAAATGCATAAACATTTAGCCCCAACTTATCTGTCGTCCTTAATTAACATGAATACACATACTGAACGATATGACCTTCCATTAGAAGTACGAAATTCAACATTCCCTAACATCTTTTAAGTCATGTTTAAACGTAAATTTTCCCAAAACCACATCATATTATTATGTAGGTATAAGGAAACTACAAGTTCTCCACACGATACTACGGACCAAGTGCAGATCTCTTAATTTTGATTTGCTCTCGAATGATATTATTCAAGATCCTAAATTGACGTATGGGCAGTTAGAGACAATTTACCATTATATTTTCCCATGCCCAATCTAAAAAGACTGCCGGGCTGTTCTCTTATCTCATTATGTGTCATGTTGACCTGAACTACTTATTATATGGAATTCCTTCTATCTCGAATGACGAAAATAAATAGATATACATTTGTATTTCAATGTGTCAAAAATATATAAATGACAGTGAAAGGTTTGTCTGAGCTCTCTTTCTCTCACACACACAGTAACAAGCCAGTTTAACCATGTGCTATGTCTATATGCAACTTAATAGCATATGTGGGAGAAGAAATTTATTAGCTCTGCTTTCGTTCTATTCCTTTTTTATTATCATGATTATATGTTGTACTGTTCAAAGACGAAATAAAATCTCGCTGGATGGACCAAGCTTTTTCCGCTTCAATTGGCCGGACATTTTCAATGTATCGACTGCTACTGCTTGTTTAAATACTAGTAGCGGAAAGGTGCCAAACCATCGAAAATGAAACTTATACGAGAAAACTAAGTAATCAGCGAAATGCAAATGGTATGATGCAAATTTTTATCAACTTGACTGACTCTAATTGTTACATATAAACTTAAATGTTGATATGTGGATAATCTCATAAAATAACCCAACTTGGTCGATTGGGGGGGGGGGGGGGGGGGGGGGGGGGGGGTACGCCTATTTGGGATGTACCCAAATTTTTCTGTCGAGTATTCGAGAGCGATGACAGGACACGCTGAGTCATTGATAAATTAAATATCAGTAGATCTACTTTTAAAGACAACTGAATAATACATGGTCATGAAAGGAAAATTTACACATATACATGGGAGAAAACAACATTTTATTGTTTAATTGTTTTCATTGGGATATGTGTATACACAGAAAGTCCCTGGTATAAACGACGCAGTTATGTGCCTCGGCTACAATGGATAGATATCTATAATAAAATTCCTGCTTTAAGGAATTGCAGAAAACGGTTGCAGATTTTTTTTCTTTTTTCTAAAGCCTGCAATTCCGTTCAATCTTTAACTACTGGCGACAAATCAACAGCAGGGATCGAGAGACCCTACAATGGTTGCGAATGTTGAGGTGATCGCAGAGTGACATTGCAGGAGGAAGCTTATCAGATCAGCCCCTGTAAAGCGTCAGCACATCAGATTTTACACGAAACATTGGGTATAAGCAAGGTAAAATGGCGTCGAAACAGCTGACAGCAGGTTGAAAGGTATCCAGGCAAAATAACATTTTGGTAATTCATCCATTATAAAATTAAAGTCATGGCGGCCCTTCAAATGCTCAAAACGACTTCAATGAATATGCAATATGAAAAAAAAATGCATTTCAAGGGCTTTTCAGTGGTATTTGACTTTTGAAGCAGATTTTATAAGAAAAATTAAATCTCTGCTCCTATGCAATTCTTATACTAAAAGCACCGCATGCGTTCTTAGAAATATGGCCATTATGAAGATATAACCATTGTGATAATGAACAAGTAAGTGATGTTTAATGGCAGACGGTTTCATACTTTAAAAGTTATGGCCAAGTTTTAAGTATTTCACTGTATACCGATGACCTAAATTCCCTAGAATTTAAATTTTCAAAATGACAACGAAGAGTAGGGATAACACTGATGTGGGAACTATGCTTAGCTGGTCATTTTTAAGATCTAATATCGCAGGGACGGTTAACCCGTACACAACTTTTATTACGTTGATTCGGAGACATGTTTTTTTACAACTTTAACTAATTCCTCTGGTAATCTGCGCTTTGGAATCTTGAAAAAAATACACCCCAGTAAACTAGACGGGAAACCGTTATCAACGAGACACTGATCCTTGGTACCGGTACCAAGGCCGTGTATCTGACAATGAGGATTAATAACTAGTAAAATAATGTTCAGGAAGCAGACAGTGTCATTACTTGTATAGACATTTCACTTGTAGCAACAGAATTTGAAGCTTAACAAACCGAAAATATAAAGCAAGTCGAAAGCATTATACTTTTGAAAGGTCAAGCCACTCCCGAAGAAAGCTTCAGAGGTCTGGATAAAAGAACAGTTGTACAATAGGGCAATAACTTAAAGAGTCTGTAATGCAATTCAAGTTATCTCATCTTTATATCAAATCAGTCCAGAAGAGAGTCTATAGAATAATACAGGAGTTATATGCATAAGAATAAACAAAGGGCAATAACTAAAGTAAAAAAAAAATCCACCATGCAAGTATGAAGAAATTACATTAAATAATAAAGGAGTTATCCCCACAAGCATTTGATTTCCCAATATCTTAATGTTATGAAGTGAAACGAAATAAGTCGACTAGTGGGTTTCATTGATAACAAGTGTCGGTAGAACCGGTGAATTTTCCCCGAACTGCGCTTTGTCATTTGATGGATACTTTACTATACTATATGAGCTACGAACAAAATTTAAGTATGAAAAACCAGAACTGTCATAGCCAGTGATATATGTCCCCAAAGATTACTTTGACACAGACCTGTTTAGTCATTTTAGCAGATTTTAGCGCATACTTGATGTACACTAGACTTTGGCGTTTCTTGGAAAACCATTTAAACGTGTGTCCCCTACCCAATAGCTCTATCAACAAAGGGGAGTAACTCAACATATATTGAAGTTAAAGAGTTATAGGCTTTGTAATCTGCACTTTCTTTCACATATTCTGTCTGTATATGAAGATACATGCCAGTGGACGCAAATATCCATCCATCCAGGACAAAGTTAGTATACGGAAACCAAAAAAATACCCCATTTTTTTAACTTTGATCTGTGGTTGTGACCTTGACCTTTTGAGTTACAACCAGAATCTTTCACATGACACTTCATTTCTCGAGGAGATCATTGATACCAAGTTACATAAATATCCAACCAGGACAGAGTTAGTGTCCTGACCCCCCCCCCCCCCCCCCCCATATTATCATGACATATATATAAAAAGTTTAGGTTCTTGCACACTGCACTTCTCCTCATTGAGATCTACCTACCTATGAAGTCCTCTTATAATTTTTGTGTTGTGCTCCTGACAAGATTTAGTATGAAAGGTAACAAAGGGCAATTACTCCTTAATTATGCAAAATAGAGTTATGGTTCTTGTACACTGCACATCTCCTCACTGAGATTTATCTACCTTTAAAGTTTCATGTTGATACCTCTTACAGTTTTTGCGTTATGCACTGGGCAAAATTATGACAGACGGACAGACAAAGCAGCAACTATATGCTCTCCCTTTGAGGGTTTCCATTGACAAGAAAGTCAGTAGAACTGACAGATGCTCCCCGAAGAACGTCATTGTTACAAATAAGGCCTTGGTCAGTGGGTGGGAGGATATGTTGAAATCCCCATTCCTAAATCATATCTATTCTCCTCATCAGATGTTTTACCAACTCTAATTTGGAGACTTAGTAACAGTTTACTATTTAATATGATAATACGTGTTACTCATCAGATCTTTCATTGATTTTTTTTAAGTTTTTATACTACTAAAAATTAAGTCATACATTTCAATGTGTGCTCATATCAAAGAGGTTAACCAACACTCTTGACATATGACTGGATATTTGAAATAGTGTATAATGGCCTAAACAACAATTAGCTGACATGATTATGATTGACATTACTAGCATATTGAATTTTGTGGGGTTTTGTTTAAATGATATCTCCTGTTAAATTAGGCAAATGACATGAATATTAGTCAACAACATGGTACTAGGGGCCATAACTCTTTAAAATTGAGAACCAGGTCACGCGACGATATGCGTATCTTTAAAGCTTCCCATAAAGTTTTTGAATTAAGCCTTAGTTCCTGAGAAATAGCCCGGACAAGAATCATGCAATATGAACTATAGGCCAAAAAGTCAAGGGGCTATAACTCTGTGAAAAATTGAGGAACCAGGTCACGCCGACGATATGCGTATCTACTCTTGGTGATAAAGCTTCCCATAAAGTTTTGTTGAATTCAAGCCATTAGTTCCTGAGAAATAGCCCGGACAAGAATCATGCAATATGTACTGTAGGCCGAAAAGTCAATGGGCCATAACTCTGTGAAAAATTGAGGAACCAGGTCACACCGACGATATGCGTATCTACTCTTGGTGATAAAGCTTCCCATAAAGTTTTGTTGAATTCAAGCCATTAGTTCCTGAGAAATAGCCCGGACAAGAATCATGCAATATGTACTATAGGCCAAAAAGTCAAGGGGCCTTAACTCTTCGGGTCCCTTGGTAATAAAGCTTCCCATAAAGTTTCGTTGAATTCAAGCCGTTAGTTCCTGAGAAATAGTCCGGACAAGGAAAGTGTGACGGACGAACGGACGGACGGACGGACGGACGAAGCGGCGACTATATGCGTCACCTTCGGTGAGCATAATAAAAATCATAATGCATTTTTATGTAATTTTTTGTTGAACTCAATTACTGTGCAGTACAAATCACAACAAACAACGTATTTGTCATAATTTAATAGTTTTGTGGCATAACAACTGATCAGTAGGCTGTAGACAAAATATTTCATTTATACATGTAACACTTTACAAAAAAAGATGATCTCAAAAGTAGCTAAAAAATCTACCCAAAAGCCAATATTCAAATTCTCTTTCTCTCTTCATCCCCTCTCTCTCTCTCTCAATCATACAAAACTGTCTTAAAAATTTGCATCATGAAAAAATAACAAATATGAAGTTAAATCAATCACAGTAACATCAAATATAAATTCCAGACTGGTCTATCTCAGCATTGCATGATAGCACCTGTTCAATGTTTCTAACCCTTTTTCCTTAAAAAAAAAAAAATGGCTGTTCTAAATTTTAAAATGCAAATGTTGTACCAGGATATTGTGCATTTCACAGTGAGCATAATGTTCTCAAGAATGTTTTGACAAAGGCTGAAACGAGTACCCAGGTATCTGTGGGTGGTGTAGAAAATTGGTGGTACCTGGGAACAAAATTATTACCTGATGTCACTCTTTTCTCTAATGATACTCCATATTATTTTTTTCTTCATATCAGAAATACATGTCAGCAGCCAATTAGTAACTAGAACTGTAAGCCAAAGGCTAACCGATACCTATTCTACCAAATGATTACCTATTTTAGTAACAGTGAGATATTTAACAGAAACCACGTTTGTCATCTAAGGCAGGCAAAGCTATTTTTAGTAACAGTGACCTTGACCCTACTGACCTGAAAATAAATCCCAACCTTCCTCTTTCTATAAAGTATCTACCTACCAAATATAATTTCTTTACCTTAATTCTAACAGGAGATATCTGACGGAAACTATGTTTGTTGCCCCAGGCAAGCAATTTTTTTTTTTTAGTAACAGTGACCTTGATCCCACTGACCTTAAAATAAATCCCAATCTTCCTCTTCCAAAAACCTTATATGTATACTAAATCTAATCATCATACCTCACTCCAAAGTTATTTGGGGGACACAAAAGAAATATTTTTAGCAACAGTGACCTTGACCTTATCATCCTGGAAATCAATCCCAATATTCCTCTTCCCATAAGGTATCTACATACCAAGTATGAAAACTGTTCCTTTATTCTAACAAGAGGTTTTGACACTAAATATTCCGTATATATTATATATGGGAAGAAAATTCAAATGGCAGTAACTCAGGCTTAAATGGTAAAAACAAAATTTCCAAAACACATGCATATCTTCACATATATGTTGTCCATCTGTGAAAGTTTGGGGTAAATCACAACAATAGTGTAGAAGGAGTTAGACACACAAGATTTGTTCCCTATATATTCTATCAAGGGAAAAAATTCAAAGGGGTCATAACTCCCATAATAGTTGATGAATCATTATAAGAATTGCAAGTGCACAAGTTCCCATAGTAGAAAGGATTCCTGTGACGTTTCATCGAAATTGGCCAAAAACTGTAGAAAAAGAAGAGCACAAAAAATTATGTCTAAGGACGGACATAATTCTACAATCTATCAAGAATATATCTCCTCGAACGCAATTAGTTGTACAAAGTCTGAATCATTAGGCTCTTATTGTAAAGTAGTAAAATCAGTGACTTCAATAATAAGTTTTTAAAGGTAGTATATTTCATGAAATGGCTACATCTGCACGGTTACCAGCAGGAAATAGCATGACAGGTACCCGGGTAACAAAAATGGACTTGTTTCAGCCCTAGTCCCAACATATGAGTCTACCATGATAATGTACTATTCATGAACATATTTATAGGTAGTAAACTGCATGTTTTCTTTCAACTCTAAGAATTGTTTTTCTTAATAACTTATGGAAAAGAGATGTGGAAGTGTTAGGTTTACATATAGAGGTTGTGTTTGATGACCAGTGAATAGCCAGAACAAAGTCTGTCATACACATAACCTCTTAGTGTGGCCATGTGCCTGCATGCCGTTTTATCATGTTAAATATTTTAAAACCCTTCAATGCATAAAAAAATACAGATTAAAACAAGCTCTTTATTGCATTTTTTTTTTTTACATTCATCCTATAAGTTAGACCTTGCCCTTTGACCTATGAATCTGGGTCATGTGCTTGCACACAGTTAATTATGCTGGACAATTGCATAAAGATATTTTAAAATATTTATGTATGAGAATGTTACAGCCCCCTTAAAGTATAATTGATGCCAGCCAACTTTTGAAAAACTTATTTCTATTAACACTTATTAAAAAGTCCAAACCTATAGTTAAAGCATATGGAATACATGAGAGAAACAGTGTGATCCACAAAAGAAATGGATGTAATGATTCATTTATCCAAAGCTATCATTGATGGTTCATAACTGTTTATAAAAAGAGATTAGTAATTCTCTTTGTGAACAGCTGACCTTTTCAAATGATCACACAGAAAATAATTCCTTGATAGCTGGTAGAATGGAGCTAAATTCCACTGCAAAAACTGAAAAAGCACATGTTTTATGGTGTCCAGTCGGTAAGCCAGTCCCCAAACAATTATCTTTCAAGTCCATCCCTGTCCACCACTGCTCGCATTCTGGCACGCTGCTTTGCCGTATCCACCTGCTGTTGTCGAAACTCCATCTGGGCTTCTCGGCTAGAATAGAATATGAACACTACCACCAACACATTTCATCTACTTCTTAAAAGAGGGGCTCAAAATATAGAAATGTAAAAATACTGCCACATCCAAAGTTTCTATTGTAAAATTGAGGGCACTGTAAATCAATGGTCCACCTGAACGTCAAGTACTCAACTAGCTAAAACATACTGTAAAATGTGCAAAAAAAATGTAAACAAGTCACTGGTGTTGCTTGCAACACATTAGTCCCCTACCTGTGTGGTGCATCATCTTCATATTGCCATCTATTCACATACTAATTTTCATTAACCTATTTTGTATACATCTCAAGTTATCAAAGGATCCATCTGTTTAAGCCACTGGCTATTTCTGCTGCCATAGCAACAGGATTTGCTCTTAGCAAAAAAGTAATGTGCATTATTTTAATATGACCTTCTTTTAATAAACATGTACCAAGTTTCATCAACTTATAAGGTTTCATGTTATTGCAGGATTTAGATTTCCTGACAGAAAGACGGACAGATGGAGGTCAAACCTGTAGTGTAAATACCAGTAGGAGACTAATAAGTACTGAAGTATTCTTTAAAAAATCATTTATACCGTTACTTAAAAACCAATAATTACAAAACATTGCAATTAAATGACTGTACTTCTAATCATATAATTTTAAGTCTATCTTAAATTTGAAGAGAGTTTTGCTGTGGAAAAAATCTTCTCACAAAGGGCAATAACTCAAAGTTAAGTTGAAGTTTATTCAGAAAGTCAAGGCCCATATGGGAATCTGACATTAAACATACAATTTTTATGCGATCATACATGTACCAAACATCATCAGCCTATTTTATATATGAAAAGAATTAAAACAGCATTTTTTTAACAAAGGACAGAAACTCTTAAAAGAAAAAAAAATGTCATTCTGAAATTTTATGTTTGCCTCTCATCATCTGTCATTAATACATGTACCAAAATTCATCAGCCTTTCTAAAATAAGCATAGAGCTATGCTGTGGACATGGAATTATTGAAAGGAGTAGAAACACATTTAAACTAGATGTGGGTGTTCCTCGGAACACTTGTGTTGCCTGCATTTAAGCATGTTTGATGAAAGAATTGACTAGAAAATCGATCTTTTGACAAATTATTGATAAAGCATAATCTATTTTGTGAGGTACAAAATAACACCAAATCACACACACACACACACACACACACACACATATATATATATATATATATATATATATATTTTTTTTTTTTTTTGGGGGGGGGGGGGGGGGAATAAAATATTAAAACAGTGCAATATGTAATAATTTTCCCGAGCATTTCGATATAAGTTAAGAGGAAATAAAATTAAAAATTAATAAAAAAAAATTATATATATGTTGCAAGTTTGTAGTCATCATTATCATTATTGAGTTATCATTCTTGTGTACTGCACTCAGACCAATGACATGTTTTAAGTTTCAAGGTGATACCTCAAATACTTTTTGAGTTATGGTCCGGACAAAAATAAAATCTCAGAATCAACAAAGGGTAATAACTCAGAAAATACGAAAGTCAGAGTTATCATTCTTTGCACTGCACTCCACCTCAATGTGATCTATCCATGTTTTAAGTTTCAAGGTGATACCTCAAATACTTTTCGAGTTATGCTCCGGACAAGAAAGTGTGACGCCGACGACGCCGACGCCGCCGACGACGGACAAAGTGATCCCTATGTGTCTGCCATGCTATGCAGGCGACACAAAAAACTGTATGTCTCCCTTTATTGAAGAGGAGACAATCGATGTCTCCCTTTATTGAAGAGGAGACATAATCATCTTCATAGTGGTCTTGAATAAGTGAGAATAGAGCTCATCTAAACCTTCAGCCCTACATATGGGCTGTCTTGGTATACAAATATATTGCATTACTGAGTGAAGTCAATATTGTATCGCAATGCAAAATGAACATACCAGTTTTTGCCTATATTCTATGCGGTTTCATTGTTGCCTCCATTGTTTTGCACCTTAAGTCAAAGATTCAGATAAGAACTGAAAGTGATTGCTGACAAACGACTGAAAATTGAGTCTGGGGACGAATCAATGCCAGCGGAGATAATTCTAAACGATACAAGAAACTTAGCATACTCCATTTCAGAGCATCTGTGATTTCCCTAACAGGAACATTTGTTTCTTCAGGTAATTATTTCACCAAAACTAGATATTGTTTAAAATAGCCCCCCACCCCCAATTACAGTATGATAAAATATGGCTATATATTATGGTATGTATTGCTAAATTCTCTTTACCTATCGAAATATATTGTGCTACGCTTCAGGTGAATAGTGAGACTTAAAACATATGCTCCTGGATTTAAGCTACTTACTACCGCATTAAGCCGGCAAAATAGAGAACCGACATCCACAGCAGGATCACTCTACCCATCGGTACCCGTGCACCTTGTGATCGCCTCCTGGCCTCTTCCTCTCTACAATGAAAACAAAAAAAATTATATAAAATGGAGTCTTACCTGTCTATCATATCACAAAGCACATACACGATGAGAAGTACCATCGCTCCTAAGTTCAGAAGAGGGAAGATAGGCAGGTAGATTAACTTCTGTAACCTGCAGTGAGAGAATGAAAATCAACAGGACCGAAAGGTCAACAACTGAAGTAATGGGTCAACAGAAGGTTAAACTGAACTTGGTCACCCAGATTTATGTTACAACAAGGGTCAGGACTGCCACAAAATACGCCCATCACAGTATGGGGACTCTCAGAAATAACTCAGAGAAACAAGCTATTGTCTCCTAAATCCCATTAGTTAATGAATGTTACTTATTAAAACAATCATGTTGAAACATTTCCATTAATTTGAAGAAAAATGTCTCTTTTGACTTATTCAAGTGTTCAAGGGCCATAACTTCTAAGTCATTCACGCATTAATGCTGAATATCGAACTCATCCACGATTTTATGGCCATGCACATGTGTGGAAAGTTTGAAAAGGATTGGTCTAACAGTATTGAAGTTAGAGCCCGGACAATCACAATTTCAAGTATTTTGTGTACGTCAAGGGCCATATCTTCTTAGTCATTCACGCGATAATGCTGGATATCGAACTCATCCGAGATATTATAGCCATGCACATGTGTGGAAAGTCTGAAAAGGATTGGGCAAACGGTATTGAAGTTAGAGCCCGGACAACAAATATTCCACGCCCGCCCGCCCGCACGCCCACCGTGAGTGTTCACATAATACGCCCCATCTTAAGATGGGCGTATAAAAAGTTTACAGAAACACAGGAGTCTACTAGATTTATGTTACACAAAGAAATAAATGAGTCTACCAGATACGCAAGGTTTACAAAACTAAATGAGTCTTCTAGATACATGTTACACAAAGTTTAAAGAACTAAATGAGTCTAGTAACTAGATTTTAACTTGATTTTGTAACCCATAAATATTGAAATACTGGGTACTTGTCCATTTTCAATTGCCTGATTTTATGTCTTATCATTTAGAATATCAATTAATCACCAAATTACCCTTCCTAATAACTAGGTCAGTGTATCAAACCTAACAAAGATGGTATATGTTTTTTTTCTGTATTTTTAGTCAACAGTGATTTTTTTCCCCAATACATTGGGAAAAATACCGGTACCTTATTTTTCTATTTGGAAAGGGTTACATGGACACTGTCAGATGCAGATTCAAATAGATAAAGGTCTGTTACCAAACTTACAGAAATTCAGTTTACAGTGCTGTCTTACTATTCAATTCTCTACATACTACCATATGTGCACATACAGAGTCAGGATCTGGTTGACCCAATGTCAGGATAATATGACTGGGTGTCACATCATACCACATGTCTACAGTGTGATATTACAGTATGGCAACACTATATCTGTCTCAAGTAGACATAGTCTCCAACTGAGTGAAATACTGCCGGTGTGACTAAACCCATTAAACAAGCAAACTATCATATATGTCCCTAATATTACAAAGATACAGCAAACAAACTACTGTATAGGCTCCTAATATTATATGGATAAAGCAAACAAACCACCATATAGGCTCCTAATATTATATGGATAAACAAACAAACTACCATATAGGCTCCTAATATTATATGGATAAACAAACAAACTACCATATAGGCTCCTAATATTATATGGATAAAGCCACTAAACAAAATATCATGTAGGTTCCAATTAAGGAAAACAAACTATTCTATATGCTCTTATATTATAAGGATAAAGACAGCAAACAAATAAACAACTATATACTATACTCCTAATATTAAAGGGATAAAGCATACCTCATTTTTTGATGATAATTATATCCATAATCTGAGAAAGGATCTCCGCTTTTATAAGAGCTGCCATAGAATCCCCCTTGATATCCAGGGTAAGGACCTTGACCCCTGTAGTAGGGTCCCTGTCGAAAGTCTCTGTAGGGATCCCTGTAGGGGTCACCCCACTGTGACCTTGGATCCCTGGGCCCCCCCTGGAAGGGGTTGCCTTGGTAACCATATGGATCTTTGTGGAAAGGTGGTCGAGGCTGGGAGAAGCCATGGCCACCTCTCATCTCCATGTCATACTGCCGACGACTTGACTCTTTACTCAACACCGAGTATGCATTGTTGAGCTCCACAAACTTATCATGACTCTGTTTCCCATCTGTTTTGCTTTGGTCTGGGTGGAACTGTTACATTAAGGAAAAAAACTGTTAATATTGTGATAACAAATATGCCTTATAAATTTATTCAGATATGGTATTGCATAATAATTATATACTGTTTTAAGTCTCTGTCTGCCAAAATTACCACACACACAAAGGTAATAAATTGGCAACACAAAAGTAACTACACAATAATAAAATCACATCTATATTCATTACTTACACTTGTGAATCTAGCCCTAATCTTCTATTACTGAGACCCTACATAATCACAATCATTTATCACATTAAGCTGAAGTTTAGGTTTCAACAATTAATTACAAAAATGTTTTACAGGATTAATTAGCATATCACTGCTAAATACTGCATACCTTTTTTGATAATTCGAGAAATGCAGTCCTAATTTCTTTCTGGGATGCATCTTGTTTCACACCTAGGACAGCATAATGGCTTTTAAATCTGTAACATGATAATATACAATTCAGTAGAGCATTTCAGAATGTGCTTAGTGAAAATATATCAATATATTTGCTTCGTTTAAAAATCCCATCAATTGTATTCAAGTCATGTGGGGCAAGGTCTACATTAGACTGTGATAGAAGAAGATTATAAAAGTTTTACTGATAGAGTATTACCCTTTCTTTCAATACTGAGTAGATTAAACAAGAAATGTTTGTAAAACATATATGCTCCCCTCATATGCCAAATTATTTATATAGCTATATTATATGCATGATGTTTGACTTCATAACGTGGGCTGATCACAAATTGGTTACTTAAACACAGTGTTTGTGAGAATTCAATTTATAACCTTGTGACCTTGACCTTTGAGGTACATACCCCAAAATCAAAAGGGGTTTCCTATTACTTATAAGCAACAATTGTAAAATATTTGATACAAAAGAGATACTTAGAGTTAACAGTTGGACAATGCTTCCTTAACACAATGTTAAAGATAATTTAATTTATGACCTTGACCTTTGAGGTAAAGACCCCAAAATCAGTAGGGACTAAGGTTCTTCTACTAGTCATAAGTAACTATTGTATAAAGTTTGAGACCTAGGAGGAAATTAGATTTTGGGTAATCAGTCGGCAATGCTTAATTTAAACAGTGTTTGTGAGATTGAACTTATTACCTCATGACCTTGACCTTTGAGGTACAAATCTCAAAATCAACAGGAGTCTTCTACTAGTCATAAGCAACATTAATACCAAATTTGAGATCTCAGGGTCAAATAGAACTAATATTATCAGTCGAACAAGATTTTCATATAAAAATACTAACATGTGACCTTGACCTTGACCTTTGAGGTACTGACACCAGAATCAATAGGGGTCTTCCACTAGCCATAAGCAAAAACATATTAATTTTGAGACTTAAGGGTCAAATAGAACTAAGTTATCACTCAGAGGTTTGGTCTTCCGACAGACAGACCAACCGACGGACCGACCGACATGTGCAAAGCAATATGCTCCCTCTTCTTTGAAGGGGGGGCATAAAAAAGAGAAGTTCAGCAAATACAAAGAAGAGCCATAAGCAAAAGCATATTAATTTTGAGACTTAAGGGTCAAATAGAACTAAGTTATCACTCAGAGGTTTGGTCTTCCGACAGACAGACCAACCGACGGACCGACCGACATGTGCAAAGCAATATGCCCCCTCTTCAAAGAGGGGGCATAAAAAAGAGAAGTTCAGCAAATGTTATACTGTCATTTTTTTATTTAAATAATTAACCAGCATACATGTAAAATAGTTTGTCTTAATTACAGTTATGACACTGGGGGCAGCAGTATCTACCAGTTTTCAGGAATTAGAAAGTCACTCAATCAAGAAATATTGAAATCCTCTAATGTGTGTGGGCCAATGCGAAGCTGAAAAATGTGCCATGCAAAAAAGCCAAAATTATTTTTTTGTCAGATATATAGTATTTCCTTACATTCGGGAAAACTGATTACCGACAGAGATGTGCTTTTATCAATAAACAAAATTTTAAGAAATCTGAATATTATGAAATACTAAATGGGTGAAAAATCCTTCAAACATAGTAATATATGTACTACATTTCATAAAATATATCCACAATTAGTCTTAATAATTTTATTGTCAATAATGGCATTTAATTATTTACCTGATACTTAATATAAGTAAAGAATGACATCTTCTGCATAGTTTGATATTATACTGCATACTTAAATCAAGTGTTTCCCATTTTCGTTTCTGAAAAAGAAAAATATAGCACAAATTAGTTAGAGCTGGGAACCAAAGGTTGAACTGTACCACAGTATACCGTGGTTTTTAGATAAATACAGTGGTACATACCACGATAAAACACACAAAATAATCCAGAACTTGTGTTCGAGACTATTCATATATTACTAACAACATCAAAGATATACTTGACTGCTTGTTGCCTTCGACCATTTTATATTTCCTTTCAAGGTCATTATTGGTAATGAGTGAATATTTTCAATTAAAATTGTATTTTCTAATAATTAAATAATAATTGATACATTTATATCACATTTATGCAGGTGTTTGATGAAAAATACAATTAACATCAAATTATTGAAAATTTGTACTCTATGGAAACCACAAGAGTATCATTTATCTGTGTACCAGTTGGTACCACAAACTGCTTTGGACCAGTTTACCGGTATACTGGTAAAACCGCGAACCTCTAAATTAGTTAATATTAAATAATACATATTATACCAAAGTAAAATTCTTAAATGTATAAAACCCATTTAGAAATATGTGCAGAAAGACTGTGAGGGACACAAACACAGAAAACCTTGCTTACAGGGTGAGTGCTCTACCTACAGAGCTACTGGACCGCTTACACAAATCTCTCACCAATACAGGCTACTTATAGGCCTTTACATTCTCTCCTGGCAATTTTGAATTTGTTCCCAATTAACAGTACAGAAATGAAATTGCTATATGTTCCCAACAAATCAAAACTTACCAAAAGACAGTATTTACTGGAGATCTAAACAGTAACGGCACAATGTTGGGCACCAAATATAACACAAATTAGTTAATATTAAATAGGACTGTTATAAATATGCTTCTCATTTTGTACCAAAGTAATATTCTTCATTTTGTAACCAGGTGAGAATAATATACAGCCAGACAATGACTTGAACCCTGGACTTATACAAATCTCTCACTGATAAAGGTTACATATATGCTGTTGCAATTGTCACAGGTGCATACTGGACGACTCTGACTGCACTGCAGAAGCCTATATCACGTTCAATATTAAACCGATAACGGTTGCTCACGTATGCACATGGTTGGGAGTTAAATTTTCCCTTATTATGAAACAGCGGGGATGCAAATGCATGCTCACATTAGCTACATATCACAGTAACTGAACACTGGACTGGGATGCTCTATATGGGAAATAAACCTCTCGTTGTACATGGACATGTTCCATATCTGATGTATGACTTTTTTGCATAACAGATTATTAATCTCTACAGGGATTAGTACAGTTGATTGACCGGTTCTGAATCATGAGTAGTTCCGGATCAGTTATCAGTTCTAGTTATGTTTTCATATCCTTTTCATCGATAAAATTTTAACATATGATATTTTCAAAAATCAATCCATTGCCTGATTTAACCAAATTATATTAGTCATAGTCACTGTGGCATATCTTATGGATATGGGGTTAAGCTTATTCTTCAAGTACCGGTATATCTGGATTATGTAGGTTGCTGACTTGCTGTATATCCTAATACTGGGTACCACTGTGATAACACCATTCTCTGTATATTTTATTTTTATGATGCTTTTAATTAGACAGCTGTAACGAACACCCAAACTCTCTAGAGACTGCGATGCCATGTTGAAATTTGGACACAAGTATATTCCAGTCCTTGTATTGCCAGATTCACGAATCAATGACTTTTCAGTCTTCCATCATTTATTTGTTCTAATTCGCCCTTTTCAACCCATTTAATCAAATATTCACATAACAAAGCATGCCTCATCATCAGCGCATCTATTAAGCATATCCAAAATGCGTCATATCCGAAACAATGTACAATAAAGCTAGCATTGAATAGTTTCGCATAATTTGTTTCTAACACAGAACTTACATGTTGGACTTGTTTACTATCATTTTTTAATAGACAATTATTTGAAAAGTAAATCATGGAATAAACAGTTTTGTGTTGTGAAGATTCACTATTGTTTAACCCTTTCCCTCATAGAGGAAACCATGAAAAGACCTATGCGAACAGCATAAAACCAGATCAGCCTGCGAGTAACTCGCAGGCTGATCAGGTTTTATGCTGTTCGCTGCTCCTCAGTGGTCTGGAAATGAGGACTTTATAATTAAATTTGGTAAGGTTTAACTGTGGTTTTCTGCAGACCAGGCTTTATGTGGTACCTATTGAGTGCGTTAAAATGAGTCTATATGAGGGAAAGGGTTAAAATAAACTCGCTTCTCTATGCTTATTGTAATGTATCAACAAAGTCCCTCATCTGAAACTAGGACATTACTGTACCATTAATAAGAAGATTGATTTGATGTATATATGTAATCGATCGTGAGACTGATGTTCATGTATAATTGCAGGTGTCTCGCAAACAATTCGTGTATCGTTTGTCACGTATCGCATTATGTTTTGTCTCGCCACTTGCCTGGCAATGCACAGCTCTACTTAATTATAGTCACTGTGTGCAAATTGACATTGACCTCCTGTCTTCAGAAAATAATAGAGCAGAAAAGTATGTCACGATGTTTCTTCAGTGGTAATACAAAGTGCTAAATCAGAATATTTGGTGTGAATGGTTCTGTAAGTTGAAACTTACTATATTTACCTAGTCCATCCTGGATTAGAAATATTTTTATTTGTCGCTACATTTGGTTACACAATATTCAAGGGACGTTACTCTTGAAAGTTACCAATTCGGATCTACTCGTGCTATAGGTGACCGAGATGTAGCGAATCGAATGGAAGCTGGTAACTCCAACTCCTGTTACAGACCGAGGAAAATATTGTAGTTCGCGACAGGCACTGAATTTCGCAAACTGTCTAGAATATATGGAAAACGTCACAGAGAAAAATAACTTTCATTTTTCTAGTGCAAGAAAATATTTTCAGTTTAATTAATTTGAAAATCAAAGACCTATAAATGATAACAAAGATTGGCAAGTAATCAAAAATCACTCAGAATCACGCGACAGATTGTCAAGATCTTGCAAAGTCACGTTTGCAAATTTCTGCTCTTCTTTTTGAGATATTTGAAGTAATTCATATCTTGCAATAGAATAATACATTAGCTTAAAAATGATACCTAATATATTAAAATTAGTAAAGAAGTAAAAAAAGTTTTATGTTACAAAATACAGAAGCCCCTGCATGAACAAAATAAGTAGATTTTGTTTTTCTGCTATTATTGTTGAATTTAAATCAAAATTTTAATAAACTTTCAAAATTAAACCACGGAGCTAGTCTGCGTTAAATAGGTATTCGCTGTAATGTTCTCCACATGTTGGTATGTGGTTATTAATATACACTTAGATCCTTGTATAAAGGAATAAGTCTTGACCCAAAGACGGGATGGCTTTTTGTACATTTATTATACACTAACTATAAACACAGCATAATTGATTCATACATACATTCTAACTTCTCTAAGATCTAACAGTCTAGTCTGTGAAGGTTTCATGCATTGATGCTGGCCACGCCAGTAGGCGGGGCTTATCAGGAGTAGCACCACTGGTCACTACATCCACATCTCTGATTAAACTGAAAAATATTTTCCTGTACTAGAAAAAATGATACTTTTATAAGAAAAATATTTTTCTCTGTTTTTTTTTTTTTTTTTTTTTTTTTATCTTCTTATTTATAGAATATCTCCTATTTTTGTTTTCGTTGTTGTTGTTTTACCATAATTATATTTAGACAGTTTACAAAATGCAGTGACCTGCCGCGCGTGACAAATAATATTTTCCTCTGTTACAGGAGTATCCTATCTTTGTTTAATAGGTTTTGTGAATATTCGCTAAAAAATTTATTTAAATTCAACCAGTATAACAGAAAAAACAATTATTTTAATATATTAGGTATCATTTTGAAGGTAATGTATTGGTGCCCCGAGGGTTTAGCCACAAGACGTTTCGACATCGTAACTAATTATACGCCAGTATTTATATTCTGTGTGTGTCCCATAGAATCAGAAAATGTGTATGTGCGTGTGTGTGGAAAGATCGTTGTGGGAACGAGATAATAATTTTAAGAAAATGATATTATCCAATCAAATCACTAACCGATGTAAAATAAATAGTATGTTATATGTAACAATTTTTTTTCTGTTTATTACAAAATTGAACATAATGTTTAGTGGTAACATGTAAGACTGCGGATCCAAAGGTTGTGCGATCAAACCGCAAGGATTTTTCATGGCCTTCCCAGGTGCAAAGTATACTGGTCTATCCTGAGAGATTAGTATAAGTTGTATAGACCTTGTTTTCTAGTCGGTTTTAAGTTTTAATCATACAAATATGCATGTTCAAATCGCTTCCGTTTGAGCTATGCTAATGTAACCGTCTAGAATACATAGTTGAAAGTGTCATTTGCGCCATTGTCGCAGTCTTTGAATTATTATCTATATGGGCCGGAGGTCTTTTATACAATTAAATATTGAATTGATTCGAATTATGATATATTTCTGGTCAAACTGGTTTACGGTATCTGCCCATACTGATTGGGTGAGTGAGAGAAATAGATAGTCCACTGAGGTCTCTCTCTCTCTTACACATATTCAACTTCATTCCATGTTCATTGAAATAAAAAACAAAAGTCTTAGTGTGATATATGAGCGGAGTTCTCAAACAGAAAAAAATCTCACAAATCCCGCTAAGGCTTAAGTTTGAATAATATTGAGTGTTCCCAAACACTGTCTCGAGCATAATTAAGTACGAAGTTCGACTTCGCCGAGAATGTGCTTAAAGCAGCTCGTCTATAGATGGTCTTTGACTTTGAATTTGGTTTAACTAAATGTTTGTATTAGGTCTATCAATATTCATCTACACTTATTGTCACCTGATGCAACCATCCGTGATTGTAAAAAATGGGTGGTTTCATATACTGCGAGGTATCCTTCTTGCTGACTATTTTCCTATCCTAACGAATATTAATATTCACTTTATATAGATTAACTGTTTTGCTAGACATGCGGTATTAAATATTTTGCAGTTTTGTTAATCTCTCTCTCTCTCTTTCTCTCACCAGCGCACATACCTCTGAATCCTCTTATGGTTGTTATGTTGTTCCTTTTAATAAGAACAAAACTTTCTCTGACAGAAGTTTTAGTACGATTGGTCCAAAATTTCAAAATACAACTGAAATCATTTTCTTCAAGGACTATTTTGCACTGTTTTAAGTGATGCTTACTGTTCCTTATTGTTCTATGTATGTGTGTATATCTCATCAGTTTTTATCAATTTCATTGTACAACGCCACTGAATATGCATTTTATATGTAGAAATAGGCGTTTAATCAAATTTGCAAGTTTCAAGTTTCACACACAGAGGAAAAAACATTTTTTCATCGACATATTTTATTTTTCAAAGTTCAGTAACAGTAATACCATCAACAAATAACAACAACCAGAAATATCACGTGATAACAGGCACTAAAAACACAGAGAAAACCACCAAGTTATCATCATCGAAAACTCTTCAGAATACTTGACGTCATGTACGGTAAATGCTTGTCTGGTATCTGTTGTCAAGCACGGCGTAAATCTGCAAAGAAAAAAATGTCAAGGTCTAAGTACATGTATTAGAATGTTTAACATTATCCGTACATTGAGTATGGATATATTATTAAAATTTGATGAATTTTAATTGATTCGAAACAAGTTGTGTGGGTATTTGTCAGGTGACAAAAATGGGATTACTTCATTTCTTTTAATATATATATATATACCAGCGAGAAACATATAGATATATATGCATAGTTATGATAATTATTAATGAAAATAATATAATATATAGGGTACATAATGATAAAGAATGAATTTCAAAATGCCTCTTATACTTATGAATAGTATAATGTATAAGCACAAGTTCTGTCTTCAATTTTTACTTATACGAGGGTCATTCAGCAATGAATGAGAGTTGCTTAATTACGTAAAAACTACAAGTGTTACTTCCAAAATCTCTTCATAGTCCCTCAATATAATCTCCCGTGGATGCTATGGACGACTCCCATCTTTTTGGCAGATCCCAAACTCCCGTTGCTAGGCAGCCTTTGTTGATGTCCCTAACGACCGCGTTCACGGCGACATATAATTCATTCAAATCGTCATATCGGACTCCTCGTAGTGGTTCTTTAAGGTTTGGAAACATGTCCTAGTCGGGGGGCTTAAGTCTGGCGAATATGGCGGGTGATTAAGAACTTCCCAGCGGAACCGCTCGAACACGTCCCTAACAACGCCAGACTTGTGCGGTGTTGCGTTATCATGCAAAATTAATGGCGTCACCTTTAAAAGTTCCGGTCGTTGGTTGAAATTCTTCAACCTCCTGGAGTGCATTAAATATTTCAGTCGTTTTCTTTCCGCGCCTACTCTCTATATTGATATACGCATAAATTTCTTCTCGCGTCAGCGCGAACGCATTGTTCGCCATTGCGTTGTTTGATATGACGTCATCAAAATGTCGTAACGTCACGATGCTTATTAACACGTGCGCTTACGCGCAAAGAGTTAATTTAGTTACGTGCCAAGTTTTGTGGCTTTATTTTGTTTCAATCAAAAGTTACAAATGAACTCTCATTCATTTTCGGATGACCCTCATAATTTACATTTTTAAGCAAAATATATTTGAAAAAATATGTGTTTTTTTTCTTGAATCTAATAAAATTTAAACTTGATAATAAATAATGGAAACAAATATATGTTCAATGAATGTTAGAGGGATAGGCAATAATAAGAAAAGAAAAAAATATTTGAGTGGTTTCAAAGCAAAAATTTCTCAATTTGCTTCTTACAAGAAACACATTCTTCTAATGAAACAAAAAAAAACAACAATGAATCAATGCTACACCGGTAAAATATTTCTCATATTTTACCAGTAGCTTTGTACTTTAATTTGTTAAAATTATTTGTTTTTCTATAATAAAATTCGGAAGGGAATATTGATATTTTATATGATGCAATAATTAAGCATTTCTTTATTCATACTTTCTCTCTTTCGACATTTCGTCTCAGCCACGTGATACATTCTTTGTCTATCTGTCATAGATAAGTGTTGTTAAAACGCCAGGGTATCATGGCATGTTTAGCGTGTCTGCAATTCACACATTGCGCAATTAATCGCTAATCGCATTAAACTGGTCACGTGGCTTGTCTGTCACCCCCGTCCCGGGTAGACGAAACTTTTCTTTTGGCTTTCTAAGAGGAAGGACCTTTATTTAGGATTTCCTAACAAAAATTATTAACGAAAAATATTAACGAAAATTATTAACGAAAATCATTAACGAAACTTATTAACTGATATTTGATATTGATTTTTACTGTGATTTCACGGACATTTATGTGGATTACCATCATTATTATTATTATATACTACTTAGTTTTCACGGACTATATCATTGTTGTTATTCAAATTTGTGGATTGCCACGAAAGAAAAGAAAAGAAGAAAATAAAATCTCATTAATAACAAAAGGACTTATTCATCATTGTGTGAGAGTTCCTACAGTTCCTCAACACAATTAACCAGATACCGGGGCACAGTCGGACAATCAAAATTAAATCTACAGATTCACAGTATTACATCACCGACAGGATATTGTAAGCCTGTTAGCATCAAAGAATGGGAAGGTAAATCATTTTTCAGTGGAATTAGACCAAATGCTGAAGGTGTTGCAATACTTATTGATAAAACTACAGATTGTACAATTATTGAACATGAAGAACTTATTCAAGGACGTTTATTAACAATAACAATAGAGATAAATAATATTGTTGTAACATTAATAAATACAGGGTGTCCCATAATATCTGATACCATTACAAACAGCTATAACTTTTCTGTATGTTTAACCACAATTTAATAAAATATATGGTTGTTTTCTATCTAAAATAAAATTTTATTTACCACCAATATTTGTAAATATAAGTGATACTTACATGTCTATTTCATTGTTCCAAAATTATAGCAGATGTTAGACATGACGTCCGTTTTGAGCAATTACGACGTTCAGTCTTGTCTTGAAATTTCTTACAACTGATCGGCACGTTTCCACATCGATTTGATTGCTTTGACGTCTGATGTTTGTCTTGAGTTCATCAAGGGTCTTTGGAGAAGGTTTATAGACTCTTTCTTTTAAATGTCCCCAAAGAAAGAAGTCCAACGGACTTAACTCCGGTGAATGTGGTGGCCACTCATTATTTGTTCTGAAAGAGATGAATTTATCCACGAAAGTCTTGTGGAGCCAGTCTGTGACAATAACCGCAGTATGGGGAGTCGCACCATCTTGCTGGAACCACATGTCAGGTATAGATATCCCCTTTCGACGAAGAGCTGGTAAGAACTTCCGCTTTAAGAGATCCAAATACCGACCGCTGTTGATGGTTTCCACGTCGCCATTTTCATCTTCAAAAAAGAAAGGTCCGATTATCCCGTTTGCACTCAAAGCGGCCCATACTGTAACTTTTTCACTGCGTAATGTCTTTTCAAGATAAAAGTCAGGTTTTTCTGTACTCCAATAACGGCAGTTCTTTTTGTTTAACTGGGCATTTAAGTAAAAGTGGGCTTCATCAGAAAACCACAGGATATCAGCAATATTTTCATTTTCATTCATCCAGTGGGCAAAGCGAAGACGACTTTCAATGTCACTGTCTTTAAGATGTTGTCTGATGGACAATGTGTATGGTGTGAGTTTTAAATCATATCGTAGTATTCTATGCGCTGAAGTACGACTAACCTGATTACTAATGTCACCTAGTATTTTTCTAACAGACCTCTGAGGTGTCTCTTCTACAGCGGCGCGGACCTGAACGATATTTTCCTCACTTCTGACAGATTTTGGTCGCCCCGGATTAGTGTGGCGCTTATCCGCTACCGATCCTGTTTGTTCAAATCGAGTAACAATTCTTCTTATTTGCAATTTGTTTAGTCGTTCTTGGTCAGGGTAACGTTTTGCCATTTCCCGTATCACTGTTACAGGCGATGAAGTTGAATAATATAGTTTGACAACTTCTGCAGCTAGTGCTTGTGACGACGCCATTTTGAATAATCTTGTTATTATAAATGACGTCATTTCCTGTTAAGCGACGTCGACGTCATTCCCGTACTTTTCAATCAGATAAAATCTTAAACCCTCCTGTGCATTTTGGTGTATTAATTATGAAGATATGTTTTCAAACAAAAAAATTATAGCATTTTGTAATGGTATCAGATATTATGGAACACCCTGTATATATGGTCCAAATAAAGATGAAACAAAAATATTCGAAACGCTTCAGAAATATATTAGGGAAAATGATGAAAAAAAATTTATAATTGGTGGAGACTTTAACACTGTTATCAATGTAAATTATGATAAAATAAATAGTACTACTGATAGCCATAATAAATGCAGGAACATAATAAAAAATATCATGACAACATTTGAACTGAATGATATTTGGAGAAGTCAACATCCAGATAAAAAACAAGTCACTTGGAGATCAAATGTGGG
>CM037787.1:1263341-1313341 GCA_021229015.1 Solen grandis | reverse complement strand
AGTTATCTCTTTCGTTTGCAGAATGTGCAAGATCACTTTCAGAGAAACTGACAGCCGTATTCCTATAATCCGGATCAACTTTATGAGCCCTTCTAACACACGGTGCATGCTGTTTGTTACTTAAAACCTTGCCCTCGCTCTTTTTGTTGGACTTCATACTACCAGGTCCAGATTGCCAATCTACGGTTGACTTTGAAGGTGTGACGTTATGTGGAAAAGGAGGTTTTGTCAGTTTATGAGAACCCCTGCCGTTACTTAAACGTTTTCTGGAACGGCCTCTTTGACATTCATCTTCTGTCTGATGCTCTTGGAAATGGACGTGCTTCGCAGTCCCATGGCCGTTTAGTCGTGAGTCACTTTCAGCATTGGTTTCTTTCGCCTGTAACTTCTTCAAATTAAAATCTCCACCACCTGGACCTCTTTGGAATGATTTGATCTTATCTCGCCTCGCAACAACATCTTCCTGCCTTGTCGAGTCATTGGCTACAACAGTTCTGACAGCCTGCGTATGATTTCCTTTCAATCCATGATCAGCAATGCCTAAATTATTAGTGTTTATTCTGTTCAAATCTTTAGCTTCAATCATCAGTTCGTTTGAGATATCTCTCTGGTGTTCCTTAGTTGAAGCCAGTATAATCAACCCGGACAAATCAAGCGCTGAGTGCAAGTCACGATTAACTATTTCTACACGGATTTGTCCAGTTTCTTTTTCAAGAGCTATAAGAATATCAAAATCATCGATTTCTCTATCTTGTATCATTTCAAGAAATGTGCCCTTTCCAAATTTATTCCCAGCACTGCTTAAATGTTTATTTTTATTTTCTTTTTTAATAAATTCATTTCCATCAGTTATATCAGAAGAAACTTGAAAGGAAGGTGTAGATAATCCATCTATCGGACTAGTATCGGACCTTGAGCAGTTACTGTAAAGTGGATCTTGTCGAAAACTGACTTGATCTTTGACAATGTTGTAGTTGTGTTGCCCATTGTTTGAAGTGTTGTCTAGAAGGCGAGATTCGATCTCTGAACCTCTGATTCCATCATCACTGTAAATGGTATCATCTGGATATATTATATAGTGATTTTACAATATTACACCCCCCTCTCTTTCTCTTACGGAAGCGTATTAGTGCCACATTGACATTTTTTTTTTCCCAGACACATTAATCTGTAAAATTTATTCTTTAAACTGCAAATTTTGCACATAAATCTGTAGATTTTACTCTTTAAACATTAAAATTTACACTTGATTGTGTTTTATTTGCGATCGATTTTTTTATTTATAATCCAGTGTAAGGCTATGGACCGGGATTCTTAATTTGAGAGTATTTCAAACTGGGACTTAGATACAGAGAAATAATCAAATGTTTGGAGGAATTACATGGATATACCATAGGAATTTGAACAATCAAAAGGGTTTATGACAGTTTATGACTGCAAGGGTAATTATTTAATGTATTTGTGTACTGTTTTTATGTCATATAATATAATATCATTAAAAGAAAATGACCATTTAAAGTGTAAAATTTTAAATAAAATTTATAGATTTATGTGTTAAATTTACAGATTAAATTATAGATCTTACAGATTAAAGTGTGGAAAATAATAAGAAAAAAGTGCCAATTTGGCACTAAACGCTTCCGTACTCTCTCTCTCTCGCCCCCCCCCCCCCCCCCCCCCCCCCCACCTCTCTCTCGTTACGTTGAAGGGTCATATTACAAATTAAAGTTTCCGCAACTAGAGCGGGACAATGTAATTCAAAAATGGCACGTTTGGCATTAATTAATGGTTTCAGAACAATAATTGTTGGACATGTCTAAGACATTTATTTATTTATTTATTTATTTATTTATTTATTTATTTCAAGTGGGTTCATCATTAAATAAAATCTTCTGAAAATTAATACAGTAAGGCTGTTTTATTTGATGTTATCTTTGATATGCATCTCTTGTCCGTTAAGATATTCAAATCATAAAGAAGCGAAAAATGCTAACTTTTCAATTGATTTAAAGCAACATTTGAAAAAAAGTCATAATAGATCTACTCATAAAGACGTGTGTATTCATATCATTTTAACGTAAACTTGAATGACGTTTATATATAAGAGATACTACACGATTGTTTTAATTTCTCTCCTTGTTTCATTTTCACAGGCGTTTGATGTTTATTCAAAATAACGTTAACGCTTATATATGACTACGTTTTACGTCATGACGTCAAACAACATTTCGCGCGTTTTCCTGTGCGTTTTCTCAGCTTTATTTTCCTCTTCACGGCCGTTATTATTATCTGAATCTGAAAAGGGTACGTTGTAGATCCCAATACTGGGTTTTACACAACGGAGGGAGAAAATATTCATTAAAATCATCCAATAAATGAATTGATGTCAGGAGTAGGCTAATAAGTAATCTGACTAAAGTCTTCCTACGGTCATATCCAAAAATTAAAAAAAATGAATCTAAAATGATTCATGAATCTAAAAACTTTTCTCTCTAAAAGTTGTAACAGATCTAAGTGTTCTCACTGTTCCCGTATAAATACTGGCTCGTTTTTTTTTCTAGCCATGTTACAGAGAAAAGTTTGATATGCGTTGTAATACAGACTGTCAAACCTAGAATGTCATTTATCTTATAACATGTTCAATATGCAACATGCAATATGTTGGTCAGACCAAGCAAAATGTCTCAAAACGTATGAACAGTCATAAGTTTGATATTCGTAATTTAGAAAATCATAATTTAAATGATTTCTCATTTATGCCTATTGATATTATCAATAGCAACATTGATCGCCTGTGCAAAGAAACCTTTTGGATACATAAACTTAGAACTCATGTTCCTGAAGGTTTAAATTCTAAACTACTTTAGACAGTAGATTAATATGTGTCACCTATGTCTACTTGTATGGTAGGTACTGTTTTTCGTTTTTTTCCTATTCATGTTGTTTTTTTATTGTAATAAGCTATAGGAAATGTTTGTATTTTATATCCGAAACAGTACCTATCTCATTTTGCCGTTATAAATAGTACGCATAACGTCTGCACTTTCCCGCTTTTTTGACGTTACGTTATTCATGGTGACGTCGTTTCCGTTGTTTATGTTTGAAAGTTATTGTTAGCCAAAAAGTTGAAGTAATAACAATAATAATTTTTCCTACGTGCTGTCGTTGATTTTTTCCCCACTACGGTAATACCCAGAAGACAAACGTCAAGGGGTCGTCCTCAGATCCTTATGTAGCGTAGCGTATATATAGAAGATGACTTTAGTCAGATTGGCTAATAAGATATTAAATTTAATATTTGTAAGGAAGTATAATTTGGAAAACATTTGTTTTAATAGTTTGAATATGTATGCTATCTATTATTTATCCATATCATAAACACTGATTAATTTTTCAAAATGTCTAAGGCTTTTTTCCTCCCAATACATTTAATTTTCATTTCTCCATTTCCCTGCTCGGCGATACCACTGTTGCAGTCCTCTTTATTAATCAGCTTGTGATATGGCTGATGTTTTCAATAAGTCTGCAACGGTCGCTATGGATTTCCACCAGAAAAGACAAGAATACACAAAATGGCTTTTAATTCTTCCACTCATGACACTGTTTTGTTTGAACAGCGAGCGAGCATAATCTTTTCTCGATAAAACACCACCAACTAATCCGATAGCGGCTAATTGAAACTTTTATTTTCTAATTGCATCCTACTTAACGATAAAGAACATTTTCGAAAGTGTTAACACCAGTCGAAAGTTCTTCTTAATCTTCCGTTTGAAATCTCGTCTCCGGGGTGATTTGGCGAGAAACTCTTATTTTCCAATAATGCTATATTTGTCCTGATAACAAAAAGAGGAATCTAAACAAAGTGTCTAAATGATATAATGTGAGACAATATACTGCGAAACTCTAAAAAACTAAAAGAGATTTAGTGTCAAAATAATCAAAATATTATTAGTGGTAGACACTTGTATGTTGATATATGAAATCAAATGTACTTGGCGTAGGGGTACCGATATATTCATGTGAATCTTGCGACAGAAGTCGTAAAGCTCAAAATATTCGAATATTTCTGAAAGTTGAAAAAATAAATAACTATGACATAACATATCCATTTATTCCATGAATACAAACAAGAAAGGATTTTATATACTCAAAAATGTGTACAAATAAATTATGTAAACATTTATTCGAACGCACGAACTGGCATGCATACGTTTTCGTACACGTACTCTAATGCATTAATAAGTGTTAATCCTGCAAATTAAAGTAAAACGGAAACAGTTGCGGTTTATTGAAAAGAAAATCACTAATCATGCGGGATTTCATTTTTTACTCTTTGTCACCTTTATATCATTAAATACAAATACGTTGGCTTATAAACGTTGTCTTTGATATTTATTCGATCAAAGTTCCGACACATATGTTCTGAAATTAAACTTCTATACTAAATTGTTTATAATAGCAATAATACTAAAATCGCGTTATTTATCTATATTTGTATTAACGGCTTATGTGCAATAATTGTACAATAAAGCAATAATAAACCGTTTTAACTGATTAGGTGTGTACGAAGGTAATCCGATGTTTTCACATTCGCTGTTGTCCGCAGAGTAAATATTATTTCTTCCGGTAATCGCAATAGAACGAGTTAATCGTTCGAGCATGTCTAAATATACTTTGATATATAATGTTCCACATGAACTGCTTACATATTTATTGCTAGGCAAAAACAAATTGGTTCATTCAGTAATCCTTTCTTTCGTTAATGTTGATATGTTAATTATCTGAACTTCGCGTGCATGTATACAGTGCAGAAGTCGTGGCTAATGTGTGTGTGGTGTGTGTTCCCAACCACGAGAGGACTGCAACTTGATTGCTCACCAACAATACAAGACCTACCTCTATGTGTGTGTGTGTGTGTTGTTTTACATCGAATTTTTATCATTTAAATCTTGCCAGAGCTGTATTAAACTCCGAAATTCAGGTTATAGTTTAGTACAAGTACATGTATTCAGTCAGGATATATTATATCCCGTCCGGGGATCGAACTAACGACCTACTACTCCTAGAGTGGCCGGCCGCTATATAGCGACTTTAAGGACGGGGCCAGTCAAGCTGAAGGAGAATAAGTACTGGTGTAGATGTTGTTGTATTATTTAAAAAAAATCACCCCACCACCATCATCATCATTATTATAATTATCATTATTATAAACAACTGCAGCAGACTTAAATCATCGTTATATGTGAACTGTAAAATTCAAATTAATGTAAATCGAGAGGTTGGTTCAAAACTAGGGCAACTACATATAAATAAAGAAGAAATTACAGTAGTTTACACCAAGCACTCGACATACATTTTAACCCTTTCCCTCATATAGACTCATTTTGACGCACTCAATAGGTACCACATAAAGCCTGATCTGCAGAAAACCACAGTTAAACCTTACCAAATTTAATTACAAAATCCTCATTTCCAGACCACTGAGGAGCAGCGAACAGCATAAAACCTGATCAGCCTGCGAGTTACTCGCAGGCTGATCTGGTTTTATGCTGTTCGCATAGGTCTTTTCATGGTGTCCTCTATGAGGGAAAGGGATAATGGCTTGCTAGCGAGGCAATTCAGCTCTAACAAAATATGTTGCACAAAATAATATAAAATATGTACATTGATAAGTCACCCGAATATATCAACAAAGCTATAAGTTTGATTGTTAGACTACAAAACACCATCGTGTATCAAGGGATAAAGTATGCATGCCTTGATTGTTATCTTTATTGAGAAATAATCGATAATTCCAATTAGATATATTGCGAGACCTAATGACCGAAAACATCAAACGGATAACAAAAAAGGTTTGCGTATTTAATCAACCCAAACGGTAAAATGGCGCGAAATGTGACACTGTTTACACAAAGTATTTCACGGGGATTAAAGTTCCAGCTAGCTTTACTTTCTTCTAGTAAGACGATTAAAAGACACGAGTCGGTTTAGTTGTTTGTGATTAATTCACTGAAAATTATTACTGAACAGTTAGCAGACGAGATACCCGCTTGTCGTCTGCTTAAAAATGACGTCATCGCTATCATATAAGATAGAGACGAGCGATTTCTGTGATTATAAAAATGGTTTTGGTGTCGTTGTGAAAGTGGAACCAGGAATAATAAGGCATAGAAACAAGGTAGTTGTTCTATTACCGTATATTATTTCTCCTAGACATTTTTCTCCTCTGATACATTGAAACACTGCATGCATGACAAAGGTAATACACTTTTTTACTATTTTGCTTTAATTTTAACAATTTAATTTTAACAAATAAAAAAATAGTATTTAGTCATAATGTAACTTTTGCAATACTAATGATATTGAAGACGAGTATCATTTCATTTTAATTTGTCCAATGTATTTAAACTTAAGACAATCTTACATTCCACGGTACTATTATACACACCCTAGCGTCGTAAAATTCACTGAATTAATGAAAGCAACAAATGTTTCAGTTCTGATAAAATTAGCTATTTATTGTATAAATGCTTTTCGAACAAGAGAAATTAATCAAATTTAATACTTATGAATGTTAATTACAGATATAAAGTATATTTAGCATTCATTTATCAAAACATTCTCACTAAATGTATATGATATATATATCAGCAATTTACATAATGTTTCACAAACATACATGACATTACAGATCGATGACAACACACAATTTGAAAAAAAAAAAAAAAAAAATAAGGTTTCATTTCGATTTATATCTATACCTCTGTCTATATGAAATATAGAGATACTCGATAAGTCATATATGATTTATGTTAAGACAAAATGATTATTTTATTATTATTATTTACCCACAACAGTGTCTCCATCGAAACGAAATATGGAGAGACCGAAAAGGTCAAATTAAGGGAAAGAATACAATAGTATATAGTAATATAGAGTATCTGAAATGTACTTAAATCATGAATAAATGTTAATCAGGACAACCTAGAAAAAGATTATAAACTAACTTGATCAATTTTATACGCACCATCGTTATGACAATCACAGATATATATTCACTTAAATTACATACTACATATATATGCAATAATAAAGTGAAATCAAGCTAAACGAATATAATGAACATGTTTGAAAAACAATTTCTTAAGATAATCATAATTATAGTGTTGCGGAAGCTCATCTTCAACTAATGGATGATAAACACCCAAAAGTGTGCAACAAAATTCAGAACGACTTAAATTCTTAATTGTTGACCAAAATCTTTGGCCAAACGTATTGGTGATCAATAACTGAAATTCTATTCTATACTTGTCACATTTGTTGCAATCAAGAAGAAAGTGTTCTGTTATGCTACAAGTAAGAGCCTCGTTACATTTATAACATTGTTTAATGAAATAGGCAAGATATGCCACAAACTGGACGACAGATTTCACATAAACAAGGGTTTTTGGGAATCGTTCTGCAAAATGCCAAAGTGAGCAATATTGGAAATGCTTTTGAACCTGTCTGAAATATCTAAAACTTTCTACAGAAGTTCTAGCATTCCAAGCCAGTATAAAGTTGTTTCTTATTGCGTTTCTTATCATCATTTTCCAAGTGTATTTAGAGGGAATGTACCGTCAAATATGTAACAATCCAATACTGCACTGAGATTATATTTACTGAGTATATCATATATGTCTGGGAAAAAACCCATATGAACATTATCTAAAGAAAATGAACTTAGTCTATACAAAAACAGAGACTTTACAACACAATCTGATTTCAATCTACAAAATTGTCCAAAAATATTCTATTTCTTGTTCAATAGGCAAACAATCAATTAAACTAAGAACACAATCTGTCATTGTTCTAGTATTTAAACCCTGTATATATTTAAGACACATTCTATGTGCCCGCTCTAGTGAGAGCAGCTTAGATTGAGTAACTTTTGGCCAACACTCACATCCATAGAGAGCTTTAGGTAAAACAACAGCTTGATAAATCTTTCTACAATTAAATGGTTGCAAACCATCTATATTGAACCCATAATCAGCTATGCTGAAAAATGTTGAACGTATTTTATTACAACAGTCGGAAATATTCACATCTGGGTCCGAAAACTGATTAAAATAAATACCAAGATGTTTATAACAATCAGTTACTGTTAACAAATCCGAACCTAGAAATACATCCGTATTGTGAGTCTTTTTGCGACGTTTATTTCCATTAAAAACTATTATAGCACATTTCTGTGGATTGTACTGGAACCTCCATTGACAAGAGTATTTAAAACAAAGATCTAACATAGACACTATCAAATTTAATCATTATATCGATTCAAAAAAATGTGTATAGGTTTTTTTCCTGTCTTGTTTATTTATTTACTTATCCATTCATCAGTTGTCATTTCTCTACAAATATTTATGATTTTCTATCACAAAATATTGAAAAAGAATCTCTCAAGGTTCGACAGTCGATTAGAATTAGAGTTTGGGCTTTATTTTAGAAGGATAGTTTTATAATGAAACACATTTAATAATAAGTGGGTCGGCGGATTTAATACAGATATACAGATATTTAAGGACAGCAGTTTTATCTTTAACCTTTACCTCATGAATATTCATGTCAAATGAATTACTTGATAAATATCAATTTATTGATCTTTTTATGGTTTATGAAATCACGGATTTTCTTGGTTGTGCAGACTTTTGAATCTGAGGTACAATACCGTACGATGAAACAGAAAGATTCCAGATCAGACAGCTTCTGTAGGAACTGTCTGATCTTCCTCGAATTCCACCAACAATACTTAGCGCTAAGTAATACTTAAATACTTAGTGGCGAATTTCATTATTCTTGTTTCTCTAATAATTCATTTCTCAAATAATAATGTTAGTTTATAAGGCAAAATTTATGTATACTTGTAATGAACTTCAATGTTTTGTTAAAAAGGAATGTGTGTGTTCCTACCTAATTTAAGAATTTAAGCATTACTTATAGCGCTAAGAATTGTTGTAGGTGGAATTCGACCCTCTTCTCTGTCGAAACGAGTATAAAGGAGTAGTTATTTTAGTATAAAAATCGGAAAAGATTTGTTAAAATCCACATTGTAATATGAGCAGAAACATGAACAACTAGACTATTAACTGTGAAAAAAAATACAGTTTTGATCTTCCACGATCAAAACATATCATCTGATTGAAATCAAATTAATCCATGAAGTTCATAGAGAGATTGCGGATTTTGATTGCAGCATGTAATAAGTTACCAAACTGTTCTTCATTTAAGGACCAGAAGAAGAAGACGCAAAAATCTAAATATTACTGGGGGGGAGTAAAAATAAAGAAACACACACACACACAGAGCAACTTTATCTGTGTATTATCTTCCATAATTTTTTAAAATATTCATTGTGACATAAAGACATTCAGTTAAATGTACACATATATTCTTTCTATATGATTATAGATCATCTAAACCAATTATGTAATCAATTGTCATGCAGTCAATCGTATGAACATTGACCACAATATAGCTAAATGGTTTAAATATGACTTACTGGTTAAGTTTACATACCACTGAGATTAAAACATGCCCAGTCAAGACTGCTTATAATTCTGATTACCGTGTTTTCACGATTATTATGTGGTTGTTTTTAACTAATATTTTTTTATAACTAGTCATTAAAATACATTATAAAACACACAAACTTCCCCTTGTAAATTATTCAATATGTCAATCGTGGAGATCCTATTACAGGAAACAGTTTGTACATGACATGGAAGGGGGAAATATAGCTTCTGTTTCTGTCCAAATTTATTGGTTTCTGATATGTGTGTTTAAAAATTGGTCTTTCAGAGCACGATGCAAGCAGACGACAGGATTCGCGCCTGTAAATATTCAGAACCATCACGTCTGTCGAACCCAACGTGTGAAGAACTTGGTATACCATGTGACGACAGACAACCAATCAGTGTCCGGCAAATTCGGAATGCTTCATTGCATATTGATGGACTCCGTTATGAAACAATTGCAAAATCTAAGAAAGATCCGTTTTCGCCGTATTGTCTTATTCCTCTTCCCTCACCATTCGGACTCAACGTTTTTGATTCATCTTGTATTCGGAGGCGAAATGAAAGGGAGCGTGAGCGAGTTCGCTGTGTAAATGATGGGTATGTTAAATTAAAACAACATTTACCACTGGAAAACAAGCAAAAGAGAATCAGCAAAGTTGAGACACTTCGTGGTGCCATAAAGTATATAAAATATCTCGAAAATCTACTTGATAAAGGAAGTGATGAAGAATCACTCGGTACCTCTCGTGTATTGCGAGATGGAGCAATACAGGGCCAAGACGTTGGGAATCTTCGGTATGGACAGTCATGTTTGAGTGCAGAAGAATCAAGTGCGAGTGACAGGTCCTTTTCGCAGAGCGAGGATGAATTCTCAGCGAGCGACAGTGATGCAAAAATCTTCGCTTTCTCAGACGAGGAAAAGGATTATTTTCTTCATAATACAGACTTTAAAATAAAATGAGAGCGAGGAGCAGTCATTTTAAATAAATCCACATGCTAATTTTCAACATAATTCAAAATACATGAAACCATCGTTTTCTAATAGGACACACGGAACAATAATATGACCGTCTAGACGCTTATACAAATGGGCTTAAACAAACCTTGCAAAATTTTCCTTGGCAAAATCACGGAGGTACATTAAGTTATTCTAGGTTTTCACATCTCTGGCAAAATGTATTAAAATTTAGTAGGAATACTTTTCAGGGTAGAAAAGGTAAAGTACACGTCATGGTTTACCTTGAATCCACACTAGAGCTGGGTATCACCAGTAAAATAAGTATCACGATATATCACGATATTGCAGGCCAGATACGATACAGTATCACGATACTTGATAATATATAAATAATGTAGTTCTGACATGGCCAACTAATAGATTTCTGCTGTAAATTACATTTCCGCATCCATGTTTCTATCATGATTAGGCACACGGAAAAAATAATAGAAAAATGCATTTTTAAGTTAATTTTTTTTTTAAAAAATCTTTTTTTTTATTTTTAAATCTAGTCTACTAGTCAATCAAGTCAACAAAAGGCAACAACGGAAATAAACACTTTATTCTTGAGATATAAGCGGCAGGCCAAGCGGCATATATAATTTCTTTGATCTACACCAAAATCTTTCGTCAATGGAAGTATCGCTTGAAAATCGATTCTTGAAGTAAGAATCGCGATTCTGTATCGTCAGCCAAAAATGGCGATATATAGATGTATCGATGAAATCGACCCAGCTCTAATCCGCACCCTGGTGTTTTTTTTTTTTTTTTTTTTTTTTCAACAAATGAAAGTACTTTACCTGTGCGCGAGCTATTATAGTCATATTTTAAATTAAAATAACAAACTGAGTTACTTTTTAGATGCATGTGTCATAAACTGTTAGTGATAATTAAGCTGACATTCTGGTAAAGCATATACCAAAGCATTTTTATTTCATATCTGCATGTAGTCCAATTGATTCCAGCTCAAATTGCATTTACCTGCAATGGGATCATAATTTTGCATTTTTTCCCTCAACAAAATGGCAAACCTCATGCTTCGTGGCATGCAATCTCAATGGACAGAGTACCGGTATATCGATATTTTACAAGAATGCAATGATTAATGTATCAATTAGCCCTTTCTACATGTATATCAAAGGGCGCAGTGGTCCAGTGTTATACCAGACTGCGGATCCGAAGGTTGTGGGTTCGAGCCCGGTTAGAGGAAAGGAATTTTTATGCCATCCCAGGCGCAAAGTACTGGACCAACCCAGGAACTGATGAGGCGGATTAGAACAAACTGGAAGAAAATGTTTCCAAATCGAAGTAAAGTAAATAAGTTTTAACTACATGTACTTCAAAACTATTATATCATAACGAAGAACATATGAATTGCCGCCGAAGTTATTTTACTTTTTAGTGAACCATGCCAACATGGATCTACTTCAATTTTGAATTTTGTTAAGGGATAAAACAAATGATTATTCATTCATAAACATTGTTCATCCTGTTGTTGTTTTTTTACTCCATGTCATTTGTCATTTTGACCTCGAGAAAACCTTGAATAAAACATGGTGTTTGATGAATATATTCTGTCGTAAAAAGTCTTTTTTTGTTCTCAGTTCCAAAGTCTGTTTCCTTTCATACATATACAGGCGCGCGCGCGCGAAAGAGAGAGAGGGAGAGAGAGGTAGTAGCCTTATTATCAATATTGCAGCAATGTTGCACATATTGTTGTTAACTTTTTTCACTTACATATTCATTAAAAAACAAAAACGACGCTTTAACAACGGTAGACAATTACACTATTTCAACTGGTTTAAGGTATCACCAAAACTCAAAACCATGAAAGGAAAGGCTTCTAACTGACTGAGGTGCCTTTTTTCTGTGGAATAAAGTTTATCAAATCAGTTCAATTTACCGTTTATCTCATTTTTTTTCAGCCAGTGAAATAGCTCCTTTTTCAGTCTAAATTAAAAAAATATATTACATATATATTCTTTATAGTTCATTTTTGTGTTGCGTTAGTTACAACATATTAAAAATGATCGCGGGAATCTCGATACCAGATATCTTAATTCAATGCCTTCTAACGGGCAAACTAAACGTGCACCTGTTTTCTCGTGACATCGTTGTACAATAGATAAATAGATTGCAAGACCTGCTCCTGTTTACATATTCTGCACTAAATAAAACGCACACAAATCTTCACTATATGATTTATTTATCATTTTATTATAAAGTTGAGACAGTACACAACGAACGACTATCAGCGGGAAAATTTATCAATCAAAATACCATGAAATAAATTGTGTGACGCGGTATATACATGAAGTGCAGCAGTTCACGCACCTCTGATAGATACATGGCAAGCAAAATGATGTCGTTCTGCATTCATTGAAATATACTCGGTCCCACACCAAAATGTTTTATTAGATACAAGATCCATATTATGTTGAAAATCAATAAAACAATTCCAAATTGCAAACCACTTGCCTGCCTCATTGCCTGTTACGCAACATTAGGACTCCCGGCCCTTTGATTTTGAAATGGAATTTAACCCAAGCGATGCCATATCTTTAAAATGATGACTTATAATTTTTAAGTGGCTTACTGCTTGTCTCAGCCACAGCGGCGCCTTTGAAGTGGACGGGGGGAGCACGCCAGAATATGAAGAAACCGAACACTAATCGTATAATGTAATTATTTATTTGAAACGCACGTCTATATTTTGGTTCTAAAATGCAAAGATATTTACGTAGCATATCATAAAATGTCGTTTCGAAAAATAAAGGCAGTATTTTCCTATAACGCTGAGGGGTTATAGAAAAATAGTGCCATTATTTTTTCTCCTTTTTATAATTTTTTTTTAACTGTGACATGCTAGTCGTGTACGCTTGGCTCATTTTAAACCATGCCACAAAATAAACCTACATTTATTCACCATTTGACATAATTGTTTGATCGTCTATGATCGTCGCCGTTTATTGCCATATAACTTGCAATCTAACTAAAGTACATGACTGTCCAACGGTAACGTAGCGTAGAGGAGATCTACTTTAGTCAGATAGTATAACTTATGGTGTCAGTCACACAGACTATACATGTTAGAGAAAAACATTAATAAATACGTGTAATAGTGCTTTATATGAACATAACTCCATAATTTCTATACTATAACCAGAATTTAGCTTGAGAGGAAGTATTACAAATAGTTATCAGGTATAGTTAATTATATTTATGTTGTATTATTTTATGTAAGTACTATCAATTTCGGATAAGCAAAAATGTTTTTTTATCAAATCTTAATTTGGAGTAGTTCATACACATGTGTAATGTATAAATACACATTAGTATCCAATAGCACAAATAAAAGCCTTTGTAGAGCAAGAAGTAGAAATGTCGCTTTCAATTTTTTTCCATTGTTAATTAAATTTAATACTAGTTGGCAAAGAACAAAATATTTATGTAAAGTCATTATAGAAAATACAAACAAGAACAAAATGATACATATTTTCGATAACTTTTGCATCACAAAATACACATTTTCTGTTCTGACTTAACGATGTTTATGTATCGATCTTATTCAATAGTCAAAGTATGTACAAAACACCTAAATGGATTAAGAGGGATAATCAACTCTCAGAATGTATCGTTCCTATTGCTGGGAATCAGAACTGCGCCTTATCCTTTATTTTGTAATTCATTTTGGGAAGCAAAAGATATATTCTTGTCCATTACTGTTTGTATTGGAAATGCCTGGATTTTCCATTTCATTGCAAACAAAAGTTATAGCGAACTGGAAGTATTGGCTAGTTGAGAACGGGATTCATTATAGGGCTGTAGTTCAATCAGCGGTTGAGACAGCGGTGAGTAAAAACGGGCTAAAATTCTCTATGATTTGTTTGTTTGATTGTTGGGTTTAACGTCCCACCTACAGTATTTCAACAATCTGGACTCTATGTCTACTTGAGAAAGATATAGTGCTGCCATACTACAATATTACGCCGTAGACAGGTTTCATGATACCACACCCAGTCACATTATCCTGACACCGGGCAAACCAGCCCTGCAACTACCCTTATATGCTGAGCGCCAAGCAAGGGGGACATACCAGTGCCATTCCTTACGACTTCCTGCTCCCGAGGCGGACGCAATAACCACTGGGCTACCGGGGACGGTTTATTAATAAATGTTCCTAATTAAGGGCGTATGCTACAGTTTGCTAAATTTTCTATTAGACAAGAAGGAAAATTTAAAATGTTCCATAGAATTGTTTTAAACGTTGCATGATTATAGAGAATCATATAATAAACATTATCTTATGGAAAAAAGATTGGGGTCACCGTGCTACTTTTTGAGTGATATGCCCCTGAATGTGATATTTTAACACTTTGAGGTCATATTCAAGGGCAGATAATTAAAACAACACCTCATTAGATTTCAAAATCAATGTTAAGTACTTTATTCCTTGCCTCTGCACAAAATATTTAGAAATTCTATGCGACAAATTTTATACTAGAATCACTCAAGCAAATCTATAAATTTTCCTCAAATTATCTCCCCTTTTTCAGGAAAAATGCAATATATTACAGTTTTAAACATAACAGAACTTCTATAAGATCAATTAGTTTTAAATTTTGCATTATGACTTTAAATTATATCACAAACATTAATAAAAATATAAGGTATCAGTAAGATTAATTTTGAGTTATCTGCCCTTTATATAATAATATTGCTTAGGTCGATTTTTTTTTTACTTTAGCCTATATAGCTACATGCAAAGTCATGTAATTTACCAATAAAAAACACATCCGTGTTTTATATGATGCTATCTACAATCTTTTATGCAGCACTCTGCAAATCAAGTTTGCAAGTTCGAATCCAGCTAGAGAAAATTTCATTTTAAAATACCTATGAAAATAAATAAATAAATTTGGAAAAGGAAAGAAAATATCATACATAAATGAGAGTAATTGATAAGGCTATTATTTCCTATGTACAATGCAGTAATGAAGTATTACTTTTATTTAAAAACAAAAACAACATTATTGGGTTATATCTTTATTAGATTTAAAATACATCGATTAAACTATTATTGTGCATTGTTATTTTAAATTTGTTTTTTGTCATTTAAATACATACTCATGTAAATCTTAAAAATTGTAGGAGAGAGAAGGAGCAATGTGTTCATCGTAATATTAAGGAAAATGTGTAAATATTTTTCTTTAATGCAAAAAAATAAAATAAAAAATAAAAATAAAAAATTAAAAAGAATATACATACCCGTTAAAAACATTTAAACAACCTGTCGGGCTTTAATCTACATCTTTGACATTAAGGCGCTTATTTGTTATATAAACAGTATAAAGCTGAAAGCGTCTGACTGATTCGAATTAAAGCTGTCACAGTCACTATGTGATGTTGCCGCTCTAGCAGTAGGGGGTCTCGGAAACAGCAGGGGCCCGGAGACTGGTCGGGTGGGGAACAACCCAAATCACGAATTTCAATCCGGTGGTGGGGGGCACGTGTCCCCGGTGAATCTGGTAATCCCGCCAATTTTGACGTCTTTTGTGAATAACACAGCTAATATCTGGCCTTTAAAGCATTGAATAAAAAATGGATTGTTTTAGTGAAAGATCGATGCATAATTTCATTCGGGAACATGAAAAGATGCATTTTCACTCGTGGCTTAGCCACTCTTGAAAATATTACATTTTATGTTCACTCAGTGAAATTATTAATTGATCTATCACCAAAACAAACAATTATCCTCTGTGTAATACCAACCTAGTACTGAAAAGTATCGGCACTGTGCTGTCGTTTGTCTCAAGCCTTCCAACAAATTATCGATTATTTTATTACCACCCTTTATTGAATGAGTGGCTGGTGGATCTGCACTGTATGCCAAATACAACATTACAGGAGTCTGTTTTTGCAGGAGGTTTCCGTTAGCTTTCATCCTTTCCGTTAGTATCCACCTCGTGCGGGCACTATTATCGAAAATGGCGGAAAGTTTGAGAATGTAAACATTCGCTGTTTGCTGATGTTCCTCATATTGTCAGTTTCACGTGACGATAACGAATTATATTTTTTTATGGAATCTGCTGTAAGGTAAGGAAAAGCAATGAATTAGTTTAAAGCTAAAGCTTTCATGATTTTCCGTAATATGTGTATCACTCATGCTGATTACAGCATAATATGGTGCGAGTTTTTTCTATTTTGACTAAAACGACTCGAAAAATTCCCAGCTCAGGGCGTCGGGTCATGTTCCCAAAATGGTTAAGTACATGTGACAAAATAATTGACATTTCCAATATTGGCGAAACAGAGTTGATATCCACATAATTCGTACAGTAATTCAAGATCTATGGAAACGTTAACATTGAAGTATCGAGGATATTATTTTACTTTTAGTGCTGGGCCAAGGATTCAATAGGTGAATATATGCATATATGATTGCTAAGCATACTGTAAGTTATATGCACATTTATATATGTAATGAGTGGATATATGATTGATTTAGTCACATTAAAAAAATAAAGTCTTCAGTGTTTTATTAAGTACATCATCTTCCACATTTTCTCGCTAAAAAGGTTCATATGATTATCATCCCTGTTCACATAGACCATGGTTCACTTTGTCACTCACCCCCCATGCATATTATAAATCTGTCCTACACCTTGAATAAAAAAACAAACAAAAAACAAATTACAGATGTTAAAAAGTATCCATATCAAACGCTAAACTTCATTGTAGTAATCATTTCTGAACATGTTCGGAAGATACCCTAAATATGTTCTATAGTATTATACCATAGAAGGCAAGACATGAAAGTATGCTTAAAATTACATGTTTTGCAGGCCCTTTTTGTGTCACCTACTGTAAGCAGAGGTGACACGTAGCAGCATGCCCACTGCCTTTCAATAATTGGGGTTCATGTACCCACTGGTTTGAAAAAATTGGGGTACAGACCAAAAAATCAGGGTACAAAATATACTTTACATAAACTTTTATTTATTTCACATATGTATGATCTATTGATGTTACAAAAGTTGTTTTTGTAATAATTAAAGTATCATTTGCAGAAGGCTTCTTAAATTATGATTGTTTCAGGTGGAACAAATATACCTTTCAGTGATACAGTGATGTTACACAACAATTATTTAGTCTTTTAGATCTTACCTCGTGTTCTGTTACTTATTTGACTTAAATACATTAGTAATAATTCAAACAACGTCGAACGTAAACATAAAACAACTAAGAAATTCCGTATCCGAACATTAGCAATATCCGAATTCCATGTCATTTACATAGACGCGGAAAATCGTCTTTTTTACAATTCATAATGTTTCTAACAAGATGAATTAATCTGGATGTAACGTAGGTATTTAGATTGTTGTTTTGGTCTGTTTGCATTCAACTTACTTTCTTTCGATTTGAAAAAATCGAGGATAGATTCCTTTCTTTTGTGCCGTTCAGACGACATATCGTACGGGTTTTGCGTACGTTTTCGGTTCAATTACTGTGATGCGTGAGCTGTCCAAAAAGTGTCAAGCGTTAGTTTATCGACAAAATCTGGCAGATTTGTAATGAAAACCCGTTTTATCAGCAATATTTTCGTTTAATAAGCTTATTTTTTTACCCAAAAAAAATCTGCGTACATGTACCCATCAATGTTAAAAAATCTGCGTGCACATATTTTTTTTTGCGTGAATGGGCACCCTGACGTAGGGATCACTTTTCTGTTGTCTGTCCATCATACTTTTTCCGTCAGGCTTTAGCAGGTGACACATGTGTTCCAAAGAACACTCTTGTTTGCTTTATGGCGGTAAAAAATTTAAAATTGGAAAAAATACTAAGTCCCCTACTGGCAAAAAGAAAACGAAGAACCCCTGCCAGAGTCAATTATTTGATCAATACTTCTGATAAAAGTCAAAGAGAAGAATTGTCCCAGGTTTCTTCAATTACTTTTTAATTCTACTGGATTTATCAGTTTTACTAAGAATTACTATCAGTTAGATTCATAATTGTATATAAATGATTAAATCAAACAATGTTATATTCATGCTCTGACAGGCATCTAAAATTGATGTTGACATCTGATTTCCTTTTTATTACAGATAAAACAATGGCAGAAACAAGTTCAGAGTTGCCTTTTTTTAGCCAGTTAAAGAAACTTGCATCAAAAGTAGAAAGGGGTGTGACACAATATGATGCAGCCTTTAAGAGTGGGAGGAATGAGGAGTTCTGTGCACCTCAGACTCTAAAAACCATTACAGACATGCAGAAAGAGCTGAAACAAATGAACGTAAGATATGGAATATGTTTGAATTACTGTAATATCGCAGTTGAAGAAACATTAAGACCTTCATTACCATTCTTTATGAAAGTAACAACACTTGTGCTTGTAGGCACTTTTCATTGTGGTACATGTAGGCACAGAATACACACCTAAGTTTTTTATTAATATCACTGCATCCCAGCTGGTTTCATATCCCCCGCAACAAAGTTGGAGGGAGGAGTGTACTGTCTGTCTGTAGACACAATCTTGTCTACACTCCAAGTTCATGGCTTGAATTAGATGAAACCTCATAGGATTGATTGAATTGTATTGTCAGCATATTTGGGTCAGAGGAAATATCACAGAATTATGGACCTTTGTATTTTTGAGGAAATCTTGTCCACACTTCATCTCCAAACCCCTCGCTTGAAATGTATTTAACTTCACAAAATTGGCATGTTTTGATCAGATGAATTATCACAAAGTTATGGCCCATTGTATTTTTTATGAAAGCTTGTCCACATTTTATCTCCAACACCCCTGACTTGATTTATTTTAGCACACCTGAGCACAAAATACTCAAGGTGGGCAATTGTGTTAAGTCAATGTTCTTCGCACATCCATCCCTGTCCATCAACACACTAGCATCTGCATTCATTCAGCAAACTTCTTGAAACTTAATGACAACATTTAGAGTCATGTTCTCTCTGCCAATTTGATTATATCATATACATATGTATATCCATAAGTTAAGAAGTTATGGCCCTTAAATGATAGAAAAATGTCAGATTTCACTTTGTGTACACTCTATCATCTTCATTTTTCAGCAGTCATTTTCAACTTCATGACAACTAAAAAAAAATCCCAGATTTCTCTTGTGTACACTCAATCTCTATCATCTTTATTTCTTAAGCAATTCTTTTCAAACTTATGACAATGTCTATAGCCATAATCTTACATAGGAAAAAGAAATTAGAAAAAACTACTTGAAACTTATATGTTTGTTGTGTGTCATTGTCAAGTGGTCCTTTACCAAGTTTGTTCAAATCATATGGATCTGAGGTCAAAATTGACCACGTCCAATGTTCACTTGATTTTTTAGGGCATATTTACCCTTCTTTACTGCAGCCCATCACAGGCTACTTCCCCAAGCCAAGTTATGAAGTAACATGGTAAAAAAAAAATCCCTCAAATTTTACAAATCTCTTATTTTTTGCCCACAAACAAGGTGAGGGCACCTTCCCAAAAACTGGAAAAAATCACTGTTTTTATATAGACTTATATAGGGAACTATAGCTTTTAGTTTAGGAGCACATGTACAATTTATTTGTGAAATTTAACTTTGACCGAGATCTTGACCCAGTGACCTACTTTTGGTATTTTATCTACAGCCTTCAAACTTAGACCACAGTATTGCAGTTATTTGTGTGGCATTGAACTTGTACCTTGGATGACTTTGACTATAACCCAGTGACCTACTTTTATATTTTTAAGCTATGTCCTTCAAATTTTGCCTAAAGATACTGTTTAATGTGTGGAATTGAAATGATTTAGGTGTATTTCTCATTTTCTGCATGGTTAATGCACTTAGTATGACCATTCTGCAATATAGTAACTTGTACAGACAATCAAGGAAATGTTTTTTCAGGTGAGCAACTGAAGAACCATCATGGCCTTCTTGTTTTATTATCTTCTTAAAGGAGCTGTCTGATCTAGGTCTCCTCTGTTTGCAACATACAATATTGTAGCTAAAATTCTACACAGCCTGCAGAGCAAAGAAAAATCCATTGTTTCATATACCATTTAAAGTTCAGTTAATTGATATTAATCATATCATAGATTTGTAGTAAATTGTACATAAACATTCATGAGGTAAAGATCATTGTTTTAAATATCTGTGTATGTATCCTATCACTGTAGAGAGACATTCAAGAGGAAATCTCCAAACAGGATGCAGAAAATGCACAGGTCAACGCCATTTTGTGTCTTGCCAAAGCCCTTCGACACAATATACAGAGCTATGTGGACAGCACAGAAAGTTATGTCCAGCAGTATGGCTATGTGCCCTGTAGTACTAGTAAGTGATGTTTCATGTTAAGAGGTAGTCTTCTCTGACATTGTCACGGTTGAATGGGGAAGGAGGGTGCCCTGTGACAATGTGACATGTAAACAGAAAATGTCAATATTGGAATTTTCAAAGAAATCACTTTAGAATAATAAAAGATGAATTGATTTTTGTGAAGAACAAACAAACAAAAATCTTTCTAAGTGACTGTGCCACATATGTGATTTTTATCACTTTTTCACCATTCAGACAATTTTCAAAAAATCTGCAAAATACTCATTGTTAATAATCTTTGGCACTGCTGTTGCCTCTTATACACAAATTGTCAAAGAAAAAAAAAATGTTTTTTATGATTATGTGATGCTAAAAAATGGAGGAGGATTACCACATGCCCTATTGATTATGACTTTGAAATGATTTTGATACATTTTAGTTGATTTTATTTCTGTGATTGCCATTGATGCAATGTCTATATAAGACCCTGCCCCCCATACAAAAATTACTTTAAATATAAAGACTTTGGTATGTTCATCATTGTGATGTTTTGTTAAGGTTTATGCACTATAATAGCCATCAATTCCATCAAAGCCATGCATATTAGCTTCACAATACATGGATAAGCTTTTTAAAAAGTCAAACAATGGAAATCTTATGGGCAAATTGACATGTGAATTTTTCTTGAAAATCAAATTCAGTAATCATATTCACATTAGTCACAGTAATTTGTACATTTCCTTTAGACTTAGATATAGATCATCTCCCCTAAATGTAATAAAAATTTAAAGAAAAAAAAAAAAGACCTCTTATTTTTTTTCGGATGTCTTCAAAGTGACAAAGTTTCATAGGACTGATTTGCCAGGTGTCTGGCAAAAAAGTGACTGTCGGTGTTGTAAAATTGCTATGATCATAATTTGCCTTTCTCATACATATACTTCCTTGTTTGAGAGAGTAAAATTCAAGAAAAATACAAATGTTCAAAGAAATTTCTGATTTTTTTCTCACTCAGCACTAATGTTCACAAGCCATGGCAAGCATGTGTGTGGAATTTTACACCCCAGACTATGTGTTATCATGTCACTTGTCTTTAGCATGATGTTGCAGGAAGGCAGCACTATATCTGTCCATCTTCTGTAGAGAACCCTCAAATGACTATACTTTCTGCTGATTTTATGATCAAAATGTTGAGTTAAATACTGGTAAGCAATTTTGAGAATGTTGTAAGTCTGAGACTGGGGCCTCCGTGGCCGCTGAGAGGGAAAAGTCACTGACTTTTAACACTCACTCAGCCCCTCACTGTGTGGGTTAGGATCCTGGCAGGGTCATTCAGATTTTCATGTGAGGAAATGTTCCAGCTGGCTTGCAGTAGGTTGTTGGTTCTACCTGGATGCCTCCATCGGGGGTCTTCCTCCACCTGTAATTAGCTGGACTGAAATACTGTCGAAGCGACGGTAAACTCAAATAGTCAAGTAAAGTCTGAGACTTTTCAATTAACAATATTACAGTGCAAAAGACAGAGGAAAAGGAAGGACAAAAAGACCTAGAGGATGATGCAGAAGAAGATGATGATGCTCAAGAAGGGTATCCTTTAATATACAGTCAGTGGATCATTATGCATATAACAATCCCATAATTGTAAAATAAAATCATTTTCCTTCTTTTTCCACCTACCATACTTTTTTTCTGAAAAGAAAATCTGGGATCCGTATAGTTTTTTTTGCTCTAATTTCATTTTTCAAATTCATTTTCACCTCCTTTCATGTCTTGACTAATTGATTCATAATCCTCTGTATCTCATTCTTTCAATTTGAAGTGAACCTGGTTTTTATATCCCTCACAGGGTGATTCTCCTTTACATTGTAAATAATTCTAAATACACCGGTCCTGCTGACCGTGTGGTTAGAGCGTCCACCCCGGAATCGGGAGGTCGTGGGATCGAACCCTGGCCCCGACATACCAAAGTTGTAAAAAATGGTACTGGTATAGCTCCCTAGCTTGGCGCTCAGCATATAAGGGTAGTTCCAGGACTGGTTGGCCTGGTGTCAGGATAATGTGACTGGGTGTGGTATCATACCACATGTCTACAGTGTGATACTGCAGTGTGGCAGCACTTTATCTGTCTCAAGTAGATATCATTTCCAAATGACTGAAATACTATTGGCGGGACGTTAAATCCAATTAAGAAACTAGCATTCTAAATACCTTGACCATATCTTAGTGGGTGTAATACCCCACCTATGCCCAAGGCTGTCCCTAAGAAGGTGGACAAAAGTAGGACACCACAGCTGGAGGATGCGGGCATCTCAGAGTACACCATGCAGCTACTCAGCAATATGGCTAAGAAACAACACCTCCCTGCTCAACCCAGACAAGTGTAAGGACTACTTTCTTCTTTCAGCACATTTCTGTTGCGTTTGGTGAAATACCTAGCAGGGTCATGGCCTTTTTACTCTTCTGAGTAGTTACCGGCTACTTCCCCAAGTCATATAACCACCTTTTTTCCCAAAATATCCTCCAAAATTCCCCTTCCTTAGAAAAAAATCCCCATTAAATTGTATTATGAATAACAGTAAAAAAATCAACACTGTATGAATTTTATTTTTGTGAATTACCTAAGCAGTCAGACTGGTTATCAATATTGCTGATGTGGATATACGGTGGACCGAAAAAAATCAATAAGCACTATACGACACAACCTTCACCTGTGTATTTCACAGTAAGTTGACATTTCAGTGTAGAAGGGATGAGCAGGTTTTCAGCAAATTACACTGATTGTATGGGTGTATGAAGGAAACCTCAGATATCATTATTATTTAATTGTTGGTAGAATCAAAAGACAATCGTTAGTTAAGTTGTTACAGCTCTAATTTACAATCTAGTCAAACTTTTTTGGCAAACGAAAGCGAGTGGTACAAACTAAGTTATCGACAATGATACAGTATTTTTTTATCAAACCATCTTTCCCAATCTCATTTAAGTGTTTTAAGAGTAAAAAGATTCAGTCAATATGCCAACCCCTCAATTATATAAGCATTTCCATTAGGAAAAAAAATCTAATTATGCTAGTCTTGTGTGAGAACATCAAACATATATAAGCAGGGTGTTTAAAATTTAACCTTTTTAGCTCACCTGAGCACAACATGCTCATGGTGAGCTATTGTGATCGTCTTTTGTCCGGCGTGCGTACATCTGTCCATACAACAATATTCCTTCTAAACTGCTGAATGGATTTTGACCAAACTTCACAGGAATCATCCTTATGATGTCCTCTATCTAAGTTGTTCAAATTTTTTGATTGGTTGAAAAAGTAGGTCATAGGAGCTAAAAATAGATTTTAGAAAATGCAAACTTTGAAAATCTTCATCTGCAAAACTGCCAGGCCTAGAGCTTAGATATTTGGTGTGTAGCATTGTCTAGTGAACCTCTACCAAGTTTGTTCAAATCATGGCCCTGGGGTCAAAATTGGCCCCGCCCCAGGTGTCACTTGATTTTACATAGGCTTATATAGGAAAAACTAGAAAAATCTTCTTGTCATAAACCACAAGGTCTGGAGTTTAGATATTTGATGTGTAACATTGCCTTATGGACATCTACCAAGTTTGTTCAAATTATGGTTTTTGGGTCAGAATTGGCCCTGTCCCAGTGGTCACTTGATTTTATATAGACTTATATAGGGGTAGTCTTTAGAAGATCTTCTTGTCAGAAACCATGATCATGGGTTTAGGCCTTGTAGACCAGAACCAAGTTTTCAAATCATGGCTCTTGGGTCAAAATTGGTCCTACCCTAGGTGTCACTTGATTTAATAGCTATAACCATCAAAATTTGGACCACAAGTTCAGTTTTTGTGTGGAATTGCGATTATTTTGCTGTACTTCTGCATGGATTGTGTATTCAGTATGACTGTGTTATAAAAGGCAATATGGGCAATATTTCTCAGGTGAGCGATTCAGGGCCATCATAGCCCTCTTTTTTACACCTAGACATGTTTTGATGCCTTGGCAAACAGAGCAGAACCATATCAGACAGCTACTAGGTCTCCTCTGTTTGCTCATACATATTGTAGTTCAGACTCTATGTAATCATCAAGACTAAGAAAAACACATTGTTCCATATACCATTTAAGTTTTAATATTAAATACTTTTTGGATCACAGGGTCAAATTATCACCTCTAGCAAGCACATTTTAACAACCAAACAAAAAGCAATATATTTCTAATGCTTGTTTTCTGTTTCATGCAATAGCTTAAAGTTGTGATTCATTGTGAAATCTTCTTATTTAGGAAACAACAACCACCATGGCCCTCTGAATTTGAGCACAATGGAATTATCTGTACCCCTAGTCTGACTGGAAGGTTTGAAAATTCCATGATGGACATGCACGAAGGTATGCTTGCAGGTTTTAACTTGTCTGTTTTTCAAAGAAAAGAAGTTGAGGCATTGTAATCTCTCTGGACTAAACTGTTAAAAGCCTCTGTCATCAAACTCCACATACTTGTTCACTACACAAGGGCTACATTCCCATCAAGGGTCATTATCCATAACTCATAGGTCCATTTTGTCAGACCAAATTTATCTTCTCCTTTTGAAAAAAAAAACAACAGAAAAAAAATCAAAATAGATGAGCATTGGCATCTACATGCAGTGCTCTTGTTAGCTCAACTACAGGTATATAAATTATGTTTGAGCTGTTCTTCTCACCCTGACAGCAGGAATTAAACAAGATAGTGATCCTGGTGGTCAAGTGGTTTGAGCACTCACCACAGAATCCTGAGGTTGTGGCCCTGGCCAGGACATACCAAAGTCTTTAAAAATGGAACTGGTATAGCGTGGCACTCAGCATATAAGGATGGGTTCAGGACTGGTTGGCCCAGAGTCAGGATAATGTGACTGGATGTGATATCATGCTACTTGTCTATGGTGTGATATGACAGTATGCCGCACTATATCTGTCTCATGTCCCGTATTGACTGAAATACCATCAGATGGACTTCAAACCCAAAGAAACAGGAAAGATAACTTTTGACAGTATTAGATTATTAAGCAGCGGAAGTCTTCTGGACAGTTCTTGTTATATAACCTGTAACTAAGTTGTGTTGGGAATATTTTGGATTTGGCCTGTCTGTCTGTAGATGCAAATTTGAGCACACATTATCTCTAAAACTCTTGCACTGAATGAAACAACAACAAAAAATTGGGTCAAGGATGAGATTACACTGGATTCAGCCTGTTTATCTGTACATACCGGTACAATCTGATGTACATGTAGTCAGTTCTTCCTTTATTTTTATATAAATATGTTTCTTGCTTCACATACTGACTCATCTGAGGAGTGTACATGAAGATGTCGGTGAATGGTTTCATCAGTTTTTCTAGCTGCATTTGCTCATCTTTTGTGTGGTATATAAATCATAATACCTTAACGGGGACAATTCTTTTTTTCACTATCAGAACCCTAATAGAGGGATTACTGAAAGGAATGAAAAGAAAAGCAGATAAAGAAGAATTGAGTTTTAGTTATTTGTATATCCTTCAGCACTGGCCAGTCCTATATTCAACCAGAACCAGGAGACAAAAGCTTGCAAGGTAGAGGATATGGATCCATCTGCTAAACTTGAATTTGACAGAGCCTCAGACAGTCCTGTTCCCCCAAAGTTTCTGACCCCGGGTATGAAACAGATTTTGGACAAGGGAGTGGATGAACTGAGTGGGAAACCAGCAATAGGAAACAGTAAACGAGCTGTTAATGGGTGTTTGTTTAAGACAGACAGTCATGACATTGCTGGGAAACAGTCTGGAAAGGCTGGTTTCCAGTCACCACAGGATGATGATTTACCACAGGAACCAGAATTGACCTACAGTCTAGAGGTTAGTATTCCATGACACATTTTAAAAAAAGAATGACCTTATGAAAATTTGATGGATTTATATTCAGTTTATCACACACATTATGTAGTTAGATCTTATAACAAAACAATATTTTTACCAACAGATTCATGCTATCAATAGTTAATATTTACACATTATGTAAGTATGTCCTGCTCTAACTATAATAAAATGTCACAATTTTTTTCACCCAAACTTGATATAAGTTTAGCCTAAAAATGAAAGAAAAAAATGGTATCACAGCCTTATAAAAGAGCATTGGATAGTGTTTTTAGCTTAAATATTTGAAGAATAAGGAGGGCTATTCTAGGCATTGGTGTCTTTTTCATGCCACCTCACTTTATTACTAAACCTCTTAAGGTATTGCTTTGAAACTTGAAATGCTTGTTAAGGACCATCACCCCCACCTGTATGGAAGAGGGGATAACTCTGCCATGGACAGCTCTTTTTGGTTTATAAAACCGTTGAAGTGACAATTCTGAGACATGGAAAACTTAAAACTGAGATGTTTAAAAGTCTTGCAAAGATCATGACATCTAAGTTATTAAAAGTCTCTCTGGAGTCTGTTTCATTAGATATAATGAAGAATGGTGTGTATGCTTTCTATGGTTTTTTTATACTTTAAATATCTGTATGAATAATCCTGTCAGATAAGTGCTTGTATTAAATTTTAGAAAATCATTCACCATACCTTTATTGATTTTTGCGTTTGGATTTGTCTTTTGTTAATTATGTAATTATGTACAATTAGAATTAATTAATTTGCTTTTACCCTTTAACTCATGAATATTGATTTACAAATTAATTAATAATGAGTATTTAATTAATTTACTGAACTTAAAGATACGTTATATTAACGCTTTCCCTCATAGAGGACAGCATGAAAAAACCTATGCGAACAGCATAAAACCAGATCAGCCTGCGAGTAACTCTCAGGCTGATCAGGTTTTATGCTGTTCGCTGCTCCTCAGTGGTCTGGAAATGAGGATTTTGTAATTAAATTTGGTAAGGTTTAAATGTGCAGATCAGGCTTTATGTGATACCTATTGAGGCATCAAAATGAGTATATATGAGGGAAAGGGTTAAACTATGGATTTTGCTTTGCCATGTAGACTTTAAAGAATCAGAGCTTCAATATTGTAGGAGCAATCAGGGGAGACCTGATCAGACAGGTCCTGTAAGGATTTTAGTCTGCTCTGTTTCCAAGGGCCTTAGACCTCATCTATATGAGGATAAGGGTTAATCTATTAGACATACAACTGTAAACTTTCAGGCGCTAACAGAGATGACTGGGATGTTTCGGATCAACCCCAAACCTCCAGCAACAAGTGCCCAGACCCTCCCCCGCCTTGCCCCTCAATCTGTACAGAGTGAGAACAAGGAAAATGCTACCCCACCGGAACCTACCCTCCTATCAAGCAAGCAGAGCCGGGTCAAAGATATGGGAAGTCACTCTTCATCTCTTCAGAAAACATTACATGATGAGTTACCTCCCTCTCCAAAATTCCTTGGAAAATATGACTTCTTGAAAATTACTTAGAAAATAATCCTAATGAAAGTAATGGTAAAAAAGAGCACAGTGTAAATTTCTGTGTAGATTTTGAGTAATTGATTAGACAGTGTGAAAAATAATTCTGATGAATGAATATAAAGTTGAAAGAAACATTTCAAGAAGAAAGATCCTTATAAGGTAATCTGTTCATCATTAAATTGTGATCATGGTCACAATTTATCATCAACTTCAAGTGATCATTGGCATTTAATTTAAATGCAAGCCTTTACAGACTTTGAGCAATATAGCTTATAACTCCAAGTCAGTGGATACTTGCATCTTTACTTAAGTCTTTTTATAAACCTGTACAAATTTTGTACGGTCGTATAACAGTCGAACCCCAGTTACTCCACCACCTCTCATTCAAATACCCGGCGTCATTCGAAACACTTCGTTGGTCCCAATCACTCTCCTTCTTATTTCTATATAAAAATATCTGGGTTATTCAAATTTGTGCCATTGGAATACCTGGCCTCATCCGAAAAGATATTTCGGCCCGTGCCAATAAATTCGTAAGAGTTTCGCACCTCCTTATCCGAAGTCGCTGACGAACATTAATTACCGGCGACATTTTGAAAACAAACAATGGAAAGGCGCAAACGTCAATTAATTACCGAAATGGGTGGGAGACGGCCGCTTACAGTTTGCATAAGTTGTTAATTGATTGGATGTTTGTGCAGTTCAATCATAAAGATAAAGGTGATGATTGATGATTTTTTAGGTATGCGAAACGTATTTCGGATACGCTTGGAAAGGAAGAATTAAACAAGTGTAACAAGCAGACCACGATTACATCCCTTTTTAAATGAACATTTCGAGATGATGTTGATATCACGTTGATACATGTAGTTTCTTGTGATTTAGTCAGACCTGATGAATGGATGCATGTATCTTTGTTATTGACGTATGCATTTATTATATATGCATCGATATCATTTATGCATAAAAAGATGAAAGTTAATTATCTATAGTCGTTTTCATTAACGTTCCTAAATCAAAATAACATATTTTGATATAAAATACATTATATATTACGTTCACTGCATGAAAAAGCATGGCTGGGATGGGCTTTTGTTCCAACGGTCAACGTGTTTTGGTTTATTCCAATACATGCCTTACCCATGGCGGGTGGGCGGCGTCCTTCTAAGTGTCTGGACTCCTTTTCAAACAGTTTTGATCCTATCCTCTTCAAACTTGCTGATAATGTTTATGAGCATAATATCTCGGACAAGTTCGATTTCCAGCCAAATCGCCCCAGGCACTCCTGGATTATGGCCCTTGATTTGTTGAAAATATGTGAAATTGAGAGTGTCCAGACTCCTTTTCAAACAGTTTTGATCCAATCGTGTCCAAACTTTCTGACAATGTGTATGGGCATAATATCTCAGAGAAGTTTGATTTTAAGCCAAATCGCCTCAGGAACTCCTGGATTATGGCCCTTGCTTTTTTGAAAATATATTACCACTGTCTGGACTACTATTTAAAGTGTTTTATTGGTTCCTCTTTAAACTTGATGACATTGTGTATGGGCATAATATTTAAGCCGTTCGATTACCAGCCAAATCACCCCAGGAACACCAGGATTATGGCCCTTGATTTGTTTGAACATGGTGCATTTTAGGACAGCACATATTACGGGCGTATCATGATTTTACTCTCGGAGCTCTTGTTAAGCATTTGAAGGACCATGATTATAATTTAGTGATGGATGGACTACCTTAAAGACTTTGTGGGGCTGGTCATGTCATATGAGGTTAACAACAAAGTCAGATGGCTATTGAGGTCACTATTAATGTACATTTCTGTTACCATGTACGTCTTTTTCCTATCAATATAGAGAGAATAACTTGCTGTGTACTGTATTATTAACAGGGATGGCTAAAACCTTGGTCATTACAGGGAATGTGTTTATACTATAAGCTTTGTGTATTGATCTCTGTATTTTAATGTTAAAATTGAACTAAATTATCATTGGTGCTTTTATTGATTCTTATCATTGCTTATCGTTGATATTGATATATCAATATGTTTGTCAAGTTTTAGTTCTCTTGAGCACATCATGCTCAAGTCATGGTCAACTGTTAAGATCACTATTCATGTTATCTGCTGTTTGCTTTAAATGACATCTCCTATGAAACTGCTTGGCAAAATATAATGGAACTTGGTAAGGATGATCCTTGGTTAGTCCTTCACAAAAATTACTCAAATAAAGTTGATTGCCTCAGGAGATTGGTTAGCTTCCTTATATAATCTGTTTAGATTAAAGAATAAATTGATGTTCAGAACTTTTAAGGATTTCATTTAATTGTCGAGCCTGAGTGTTGGAGCTCAACATGGTTGCCACAATGTCCTCACGATGTACATGTGCCTTAGTATGTCGAGTTATTGGATATGATTGTCCGGGCTGTAACTTAGACATGAATGGCAAGATTTCCAAATAAATTGGCAGTTATGTTAACCTCAATGAGACAGAGTGTCATGTGCAAGAGTTCAGTACCTAGCTCCAAGTTAAAGGTCACACTTAGAGGTCAAAGGTCATTTGTTTTTCTAGGCTGTAACTTCTGTTCATTTTTTATTCTAATGGTCTACCCTATGGAATTCCCTCCCACAGTGTAGTCAGCCTCGACTCTGTCCTTGGTTTCAAGTAGGTGCTGGCTGCCTGCACTTGAACTGCACCATGTTTTTTATACATCTGGCTTTTAAGTTGTTTCTTTTTTAACATACTAGCACTCATCAAATTGCACCAATACCTTGTGTATACAGTCAAAGCTGGTTTAAGCAGCCAGTCAAGGCATAAGACCATTTTGGCCATTTAAGGCAGGTGACCGTCTAAACCAGGTGTCAATCAATGAGCCTCATAATGTAGCGTATTTTGCATTTTATATGCAAAGGTTGATTGAATCAAATATTTTGTATAATTATGATTTCTGTTTACTATATATTTTGTATAATTATGATTTCTGTTATAATTGTTTGAAATAATTGTGACCATAATGATTAAAAATCTTTATCCATTGGACAATTTGGATAATGCTTAGCAGAGTCATTTTGCTATTAGGATAATGTAATCTAACTTCCATACGATAAATTGATATTTCTGTGTCTCTTATTTGTGAATAAATATTAGAAAATGATAAAAGCTGCTGTATATGACTTATTTCCAACAAAATACCTCACTGAAATGGGTTTCATTCAGTTCATTTTGAAAACAAATATTTACATCAGCACCAGTGTCAAGTTTATTTTCTGGGAACAAGCTACAATTATTTGTGTAGTATTACAGTTGAACAGATGTATGAAAGGTCCCGGAATATTAACTTAATAATGCTTGCTGGCGTAGTGAGAGTTTGCAGTCTAACGATACCAGCTGATACAACACCTAAGGAGGTCTGACACCTAATCCTTAACGGATATACACAGTATGCATGATACACTGACAGGTATGGCTTCACCCTAGAGACATCTGGCACCTGACACACTGACCACATGATGCAGGGTAATTTTGCCATTGGGAATGGCATTTTTTTGGCTGTTAATTGCTTAAAGAAAGTGACCGCTTATTCCAGTGTTAGAATAAAGTAATTTTTGTTGGGGGGCATCTCCAACTGACCGCAAAATGCAGGGAGATCATTGCTTAAGGCAGGTAGACTGTATTTTAGAATTTGAAGGATTTTTATGATGTTAGGTTTTGCACCAATCTATTCACGGTGCTTGGTTTTCCTAGGTGTACTGAGTAACTTGAGAGGCTAGTACTCTATCCTTTTACTAATCCCCACGTATGGCCATCATAATCAGAAAATGATTGATATCCTTTACTATAGAAGAAGAAGAACTTTTCAAATAAGTTTGGCAGTAATGTTTGCCTCAGCGGGATGAAGTGTTGCACACAAGAGTTTGGTCCCTAGCTTCAAGGTCAAAGTCACACTTAAGAGGTCAAAGGTCATGGAGTTGAATTTGCTAATCTGGGCTGAAACTTAGCTATGGGTCGCAGGACATGGCAGTTATGTTAATCTCAATGAGACAAGGTGTTGTGCATGAGTTAGCTCAAGGTCAAGGTCACACATAGATGTCAAAGATCATTTGTTTGTCTGTGCTGTAACTTAGGTTGGATAGAAGGATTTTCCAATTAATTACTTGGCAGTAATGTTTGCCTCAAAAAGATGAAGTGTGGCACACAAGAGTTCGGTGACTACCTCAAAGTTCAAGGTTACACTTAGAGGTCAAGAGCCATGGTGCTTGATTTATGTTTTTGGCTGTAACTTAAACATGGATTGCAGGATTTTCATTTTAACTTGGCAGTTATGTTTGTCTAAATAAGACAAAGTATTGTGCACAAGAGTGGTTTCATAGTTCCAAGGTCAAGGTCACACTTAGATGTGAAGGTCATGGTGCTGGATTTGCCCTTCTTGGCTGTAAATTATTTCTGGATCAAAGGATTCCTAATTGATTTGGCAGTAAGATTTGCCTCATTGAGACTGTTTCACACTAAAGAGTTGAGTCCCTATCTCCATGATTAAGGTCACACTTATAAATAAAAAGTGCTTTTAAGGCCGTGAGCTCGAGATGTCGCCTTTTGGCATCTAGTTCTATATTTAATTTTATTTCATATTATTCATCTTATGATCACTACATAGTGTTCTTTCATAATTGCTAAAACAATCCTTTGGAAATTGAAGCTCCCAGAGGATTTGTTAGTTTCATTATATACTTTTTTTAGAAAATTACAAAATTATTCTTTTTTGAAACCAGTGGCCAAAAATAAATTCTATACATGTTTTCCTAAAATGATGCTTCATTGAGGCCCCACAACCCAAATATCATCTATATTTGCCTTAAACTGTTGAACATAATTCGGTGTTATAGTTTGGCTCAAATAATCACCATAAAATCATTTTAAGAAAATACTGGATTAAGGATGATTCCTTTTAACATTAGGCTTCCAGGAGATAAGGCTTACATGAATTTTGATTGTTCATATGATCAAAGTCATATGGTTAAATCTTGAATCAGATCACCAGGTAAAATCAGGTGACCTAAATTATTTTATTTAGAATTAAGGTACTCGGGTAAGCCCTTATGGCCACCATGGCCTTCTTGTTATCAACTGTATGTTTTCAGATGCAAAATACATGTAGTTGGAAATGTATCTAGTGGCAGACATTCCTAATTTGTAATGCAGACCTTTGTTGAGATGGATATTGGTATATGTAGTGGCCTGTCATTGCCCTTTGTGATGTGTAGGATCAGTTCTTATATGGACTGGATATGAAAAAATGGGTGCTAGAAAAAATGAGTACTCATGCACCTAGGATAAAACCCTATAGTGTGGGTTTGTAGTATGACTATGTATAATCTTTCACTGTTGTTTATTATTCAGGTTAGGTTCAGATTTTATTCTACTAGTACGAGTGAATTTAGGAAATGTAACTAAAGTGTAGGTCTACTTGTCATATTGAAATCTGCTTGATGAAGTCCGTTTCCAGAATGGACCTCAACACTAACCAAGGAATGAACCCTTCCTCTCTCACACACACGTTTATTTGATATGGTAGCTTGACGCTCAGCATGTAAATGTTGATTAGGGCTAATTAGCCCAGTGTCAGGATAGTGTGACTAAATGTGATATTGCAGTGAAGCACTGTCACAAAACAGAACAGATTGTTACTGAAATGCTGCTGATGGGATCTTAAACCCCAAAAGTAGACACTATTTCTGATCATCTGGATTTAAGTGAATCCAGACATAGATTCCTAGCTTAATAATTTGATGCTTTTCAGGAAGGTTATTTTGTTAAGGAAACATTTTAGGTTGCGAGAGTTTCGATTTTTTAAAGCTGACCCATTTATTAATCCCCCGCCGCGAAGCGGGAGGGGGGTTATAGGAATGCCCTTCGTTCGTCCGTCCGTCCGTCTGTCCGTCCGTCAGTCAGTCCGTCAGTCCGTCAGTGTGTCCGAAACATTTTCGTGTCCGCTCCATATCTCATGAATGCTTGGACACATTTTCTTCAAACTCGGCTAAAGTGTTAACCTCATTGAGCTGATGTGCAGAAGGCATGTGGCGGTCACGCTGGCTCAAGGTCAAGGTCATACTTGAAGGTCAAATGTTATTTTCGTGTCCGCTCCATATCTCATGAACGCTTGGACACATTTTCTTCAAACTCGACTAAAGTGTTAACCTCATTGAGCTGATGTGCAGAAGGCATGAGGCGGTCACGCTGGCTCACGGTCAAGGTCATACTTGAAGGTCAAATGTTATTTTCATGTCCGCTCCATATCTCATGAACGCTTGGACACATTTTCTTCAAACTCGGCTAAAATGTTAACCTCATTGAGCTGATGTGCAGAAGGCATGAGGCGGTCATGCTGGCTCAAGGTCAAGGTCATACTTGAAGGTCAAATGTTATTTTCTTGTCCGCTCCATATCTCATGAACACTTGGACACATTTTCTTCAAACTCGGCTAAAATGTTAACCTCATTGAGCTGATGTGCAGAAGGCATGAGGCGGTCACGCTGGCTCAAGGTCAAGGTCATACTTGAAGGTCAAATGTTATTTTCTGTCCGCTCCATATCTCATGAACCTTGGACACATTTTCTTCAAACTCGGAAAATTAACCTCATTGAGCTGATGTGCAGAAGGCATGAGGCGGTCAGCTGGCTCAAGGTCAAGGTCATACTTGAAGGTCAAATGTTATTTTCTTGTCCGCTCCATATCTCATGAACACTTGGACACATTTTCTTCAAACTCGGCTAAAATGTTAACCTCATTGAGCTGATGTGCAGAAGGCATGAGGCGGTCACGCTGGCTCAAGGTCAAGGTCATACTTGAAGGTCAAATGTTATTTTCATGTCCGCTCCATATCTCATGAACGCTTGGACACATTTTCTTCAAACTCGGCTAAAATGTTAACCTCATTGAGCTGATGTGCAGAAGGCATGAGGCGGTCACGCTGGCTCAAGGTCAAGGTCATACTTGAAGGTCAAATGTTATTTTCGTGTCCGCTCCATATCTCATGAACGCTTGGACACATTTTCTTCAAACTCGGCTAAAATGTTAACCTCATTGAGCTGATGTGCAGAAGGCATGAGGCGGTCACGCTGGCTCAAGGTCAAGGTCATACTTGCAGGTCAAATGTTATTTTCGTGTCTGCTCCATATCTCATGAACGCTTGGACACATTTTCGTCATGATATATAAAGTTTTTAATTGAGTTACACATGTATTTTGTGGTTACCTAACACATCCTATACTTCATTGATGTTCACTTTTTGTACTGTTTCCCATGTAAAACTTGTCAGTAAACTTTTAATATATGTGCCTCCGAATTCTGAGATTCATACATAACTCCGGAAAGTTAAATTGTCTTAAACTGATCTTCTATGTCTGCTACAACCATGCCAGGTTAAGGTGAACATAATCCTATGACCAAACAAATTCTAATATTTGGCCAGCGGCGGGGGATATAGCTGTCCTTTGGACTGCCTTGTTTTTATTTTTAATAACCAATTTTCTGCAATAAATGAAAATGTATCAAATGGTTTATTTTTAGCTCACCTAAACACAACGTGCTCAAGGTGAGCTTTTGTGATCACCCTGCGTCCGTCCTCGTGCATCGTCAACAATTTGCTTTAAACAACATCTCTGAAACCGCTGGACAGAATTTGATTAAACTTGGCAGGGATGATCCTTTGGCGAACCTTAACAAAAGTTGCTAAAATAAACTTGATCCATGTAGAATACTGTTAGCCATGGCAACTGAATGAAAAAAATATGAAAACTAAAAATCATCTCCTTCAAACCTACTGGCCAGATTTCAAAATGTTTTGGTACAGATGTTCCTTGGGTAACCCTCTACCAAGATTGCTAAACAAAAAACATGGGGCGAGGCTAATTGCATTATATGTATAAGTGAAAACTTTAAACGACATCTCCTCTGAAATAACTGAGAATTTGATTAAACTTAGCAGGGATGATCCTTGGGTGAACCTTCACAAAGGTTGCTAAAATAAACTTGTTCCATGTAGAACTCTGGTTGCCATGGCAACGGAAAGAAAAAAAATGAACACTTTAAAAATCACCTCATTCAAAACTACTGGCTAGATTTCAAAATGTTTTAGTACAGATTTTCTTTAGGTAACCCTATACTCAGGTGAGCGATCCAGGGCCTCTATGGCCCTCATGTTAACAATGACACATTATTATTTAAGATTTTTAATCTGATATGAGGATCTGTTGTTACTTTAAACTCAAATCTCGATATTCTTTTTTTATACCCCACCACCGGAGAGTATTAGGGGTATGTTAGTATGATGATCAGTTTAGAATGATATCATACTTTAACTTATTAATTTACATTACCAGTTCTTACAGCTGACACTTATCCCTCTCATTGGTTACTGGGTTGGACCAGTACTTGGCACTTGGGAAGATCATGAAAGAATCGAGCTTTTAACTCGCAACCCTCTCATCTGCAGTCATTTCTCTACCCCTGGACCACGGACCCTTGGGCATATTAGTGTCAATATAGGACAGAGTGGTGTTATGACAATATATGATTTTAGGATTAAAGAATGGTACTGGTTGTTTATATTCGAGCTTGTGGTATGCTAGGAAATATGAGGACATTACCTGGGCATCAATAACGGTCAGGGATAGCTCTGTTTTAAATGGCAACCAAAATAATTAAAAAGAAGAACATGAGTATAATCAAATCTTTGTTTTATTTACATACATGTATACGTAAAAAATATAAAAAAAATCAATATATAAAATGAATCTTGAAACAATTCAGATTGATGCATTGACCCTTTATGATTACCCAAACGAAATCGATTTGTGTAGATGTGTTCCATACGCAATAGTTCTGTCACTTAACTTTCCATTTTTCAGATCAGATTTTTATCTTAAATTAACTTCTTTAGCCAAATCAAAATGAGTGGTGTAACCACAGTAATCAAGAACTAGAATACAACTGCAACTCCAGTTCAGTTGTCTATTTTTCATGTTTAAAAAAATGACGGCACCTTGCATAACATCCGATATATATATATATATATATTTTTTTTTTTTTTTTTCAATCCATGTATTTAACAAAATCTTCTACTTAATTCAACATTTCGTTTATTGAACAGCGACAGGTAAGTCTGACAGACACCTCTCTGTTGTACACCCACTAGACAGCGCCCCTCTTGTCTATCCCATTCGCGTACACTTGTCCTACTTTTCATGTTTATTTATTTACTGATCATTGTTCATAGCTTAGATCGCACGTTTGCTGATAGCACTTTTATGAGTGCCCAGCAGTGGAGTACTCGTGAACTAAACATACTAAAACTGAAAATCAATATAGGCCTTTCGTTACCCTTGACCTCATGAATATTCATGTGTATATTCAAATTTATGACTGGATGATATTAACTTAAAATGTAATATGAAACCAATGTTTTTTGTTGTTGTTTAGAACACCAGAACACAACATGCTCAAGGTGAGTTTTTTTCTTCTAATGGACAGATTTTTCTAAATACTTTTGTCTATAACTAAAAATATATAATTTAAAAAAAAGTGGGTCACCGCACTCGGTTTAAAAATTTAGCTTATGGCCAAACATCACTGCCAAGTTTTGTTGGAAAAAAAAGAAGAAAAAAACATTGGAAAATATTTGGAAATTTTATGATTTGAAACTTAATATGTTATAAGTTATTGGTGAAAATACTGTCAAAAATGCATCGAAAATACACTACGAGCAAAAACAGTCAATGTGTCTAGACCAAAATATAAACAAAAACAACCCAAAAAGCTATGAAATTTTACATGTATTTTTCTTGACGAAAATATTTTCAACGGACAGATTTTCTTATATAAATGCTTTCTGAAAAAAAATGTATCCTCACCACGTTTTGTTTTTTATTTTTTCACTATAACTGATTTTTTATTGAAATTTTGCATTTTAAAAATGTGACTTTTTGGACCATCAGCATTTGGCAAATATACTTTTAATCATGTTTTTAATACAGGAATCTTAAAATTTTGGGGTTTGCTCAAAATAAATGAGAATTTCCAAAACAATAATTCCAAGATTAGAATCAATGGAAAAAAACGTCCATAAACAACATCCTCAGGGAAACCACTGGGTAGAAATTGATGAAACTTGGCATAGATGATCTGAAAAGGTGGCATTTCACAAAAGTTGCTAAAATAAACGTGATCCATGCCTCATTAAAATATTCACAATTATATATATATTATAGTGACTTGTGTACATGTAAAGTAACATAATTCATATACAAAAGAAATATACACCCGGCCCAACGGGCCTGTAAGTCGCCTTATACAATATAATGCAAGAAGAACATTGGTGAATATATAGACTTGACTATTTGAGTTTACCGTCGCTTCGACAGTATTTCAGTCATATAGCGAGCCCAGCTAATTACAGGTGGAGGAAGACCCCGAATGCACGGAGGCATCCGGGTAGAACCACCGACCTACCGCAAGCCAGCTGGAAGGCTTCCTCACATGAAAATCTGAATGACCCTGCCGGGATTCGAACCCACGCGGTGAGGGGTGGTGAATATATGATAAATATGATTCTTACAAGTACAGTTAGAACTTAAGTTCATTAAATGACGGACTGTTACATTAATTTCGAGTATTACATGTACAAAGTTATGGCGTACAAAATGTTATCTAAGATCATTTATGATAACATAATTAACTGGCTTTGTCAATTAAAAGAAACGGCATAATGAGAACAAGTAATTAACCTATATCTCTCTAAACCATCTTTGTGCTTTTATTGCAATGATGATTTGGGCATACTGATCTCATTTATTATGAACGTTTTTTTTTTTTTTTCGTTCTTTTCCAAGGCCTATCTGTTCAATTTGGGTCAGACAGCTGTAAATAAATAAAATAAATAAAATAAAAAAAAGTTTGACGATCATTAATTCACAGCAAAATGATAAATTCTTAGGTCAATGATCTATGCATTGCGATGTTTTCACCTTTTTCACGTAACAAGTTTAAAATCTCGGACGTTTCTCTCAAATTCAACACAATTATAAATCAACGAAAGCAAAAGTACAACGTCGATCAAAGGAAAATGATTATGGGCCGATCACGCCTGGTGTCTGGCATCAATATGGTACGAGTTATGTAGTGTCAGGCATTGTTGACAGACCACTCGTCTGACTAAATATATTACCAGTCTCAAAACCTCATTGACTTTGTATTTGTCAGTGTCGTATTTTTGCTGTCCTTTTTATCGAACACAACTGTCCGGCGCTAAGTTTTCGTCCGTCTCTCCCATTCAAAACCGGACTAGTCATCGTTGGCATGGTTTTTGCCAATGTCAACACCTTGTTGACCGACATAAGTATCATTTTGTCCCGTTTGTTTACCCCCTGCATTCATATCGAGAGTGTCTGAGCTTCCATGAATGCCAGTACTATTAAAGTTACTAACGGTATTATTAAAGTTACCATCACTGATGCTCACATCTTGCTCTTTCGCCACATCGTCGTTACTTTCATCATCGTCATCATCATCAGCTTCGCCCTTCCGATTGTGAAGAACGCACTTGAAATTGCAACAGACGAAGACGCACCTATAAGCCGGACCTCGCCGCACGCGACAATACGCGTCAGAGGAGCATTCTGTTTGACAGTGGCTGTTGAAGCAGAAGTCAAAACGTTTGGAACGCCCTGCGTGTCTATCTGATTTGCTTTGGAGAATTTCGAATAATTTCTTCAGGCTTGCAGCGTCTGAAACTAAAACATTTTCTCCTGATTTTAGATTGAAAACAACTGTGTTGCAATTTTTGAATTATGTTACAACCCATTTCGCAATAACTCACCGTAAGCAATTAAATTAATTTTCGGTCTAAAATCCTCATTTTCTTCGGCCAAAATGCGTGAAAATCACGATTAAGCAATGAAATGCATTTAAAGCTGTAGCATTTATCGGAAAGTGGGGGAGGTATAGAACAAAACAGAACATACATTTTATTAAGACGTGTACGACATACAATTGCCACGAATACATAGTAATACAAACAGAAACTAACTTCAAACTTTCAAAAGAATAAATAACACAATTCTAGGAATCTAGGCATCTACTTATTTGCTATGCTTACATACATGTAAGTAATCTATATTTATGATGTGTCATAAAAATTGGTACTGGTATAGTTCCCTGCTTGACGCTCAGTATTTAAAAGTAGTTCCAGGACTGATTTGCCCGGTGTCAGGATATAAACTGGGCGTGGTATCATGCCACATGTCTACGGCGTGATACTGCAGTGTGGTGGCAGCACTTTATCTGTCTCAAGTAGGCAGTCTCCAAACGACTGACATACTGTCGGTGGGACGTTACACCAAACAAACAAATAAACAAAATTAATGATGTATAGCAAAACGCACTGACAGTCTCCACTATTTTGCAATTTACACTCCATTTTGCAATGAAGTGTAAAATGTAGTTCATTGATGATAAAAACGGTCCTTGTTCAACTTGCGACCTTGGCAAGTTCCTAAAAACTCGAATATCAATGTAATCGATGATACTTTGACCTGCTTTAAATGCATAGAACTTTATAAAAACGGTCCTTGTTCAACTGGCGACCTTGGCAAGTTCCTAAAAACTCGATATCCATGTAATCGATGATACTTTGACCTGCTTTAAATGCATAGAACTTTATGAAAACGGTCCTTGTTCAACTTGCGACCTTGGCAAGTTCCTAAAAACTCGGATATCCATGTAATCGATGATACTTTGACCTACTTTAAATGCATAGAACTTTATAAAAACGGTCCTTGTTCAACTGGCGACCTTGGCAAGTTCCTCAAAACTTCCGGATATCCATGTAATTGATATCTTGACCTAATTTAAATGCATAGAACGTTAAAACTCGTGATCCTGTTTCAGTGATTTATGTTTCAGACACTATAATTTTAATGCAAAGTATGGTGGGATTGCATTATGGAGTTCTATGACATACCGGAACATTTCACACGTATTTGTGTTTTGGTCGTTGATGGAAAATTAAAAACATGTTGCAGTATAATGGTGATTGTCTTCAAAGCCCCGACACTAGCTTAATTTCTTTACATAATTTACATAATAATAATAATGTTCTCTCGGATGTCCAAGACTCGTGATAAACCTTCGGTATCCCATGTGATAAACCTTTGATATCTCCGCATGATAAAGCATAGGTATCCCCGCATTATAAACCATGCATATCTCACGTAATAAATTTTGGATAGCTTGAATATACTCTTGGATATCCCCCACGTGATAAACCTCGGGTATTCTCAAGTGATATTTTTAAGCAGAAACAAACCACCTTTTTGACCTTATGCTTAATTAGTTCGATTCGGAGGACTCTGGAAATAATGTTGTAACACGATCACTTGGTATTTGACTTCATTATATGAAGTATATGGGGGCTATATTGGAGTCACGTCTGTCGATCGGTCGGTCGGTCCGTCTGTAGACGAGATTTGTCCACCCTATTTCTCAGCTACCTTTCGAATTTTGATCAAACTTTACAAGACTGATCGTTGGACGTTGGCACATCATGATTCGCTTGATTTTGAACTTTGTCTATAAATGTGTTATTTCCGCATTATTTCTCGGCTAATTTTGATCAGTTTTTTATTTAACTTCACAGCATTAATAAGTACCATGCGTGGTTGCGCACATCGTTATCATATCTTCATCTTTGTTATATTTTTGAAGATATTTTGCCCACACTATTTCTTAGCTAATTTTCATTTAACTTCACAGCAATTAAATACCAAGCCTACTTGCTCATATTGTAAGCATTAAGTTATACCCCTTGCAATATTTCTTGAATATATTCTATCTGCTGTTATAATTTAAAATGACGACATATACCACGTGGTATTGTCACACTGATACATGTCAATGTCCAGAAATCTAAAAAATTCTTTATCCCTAATTTAGTCGTCTCGGCTACTATTGGTTAGATTTTAATATAACTTCACAGAATTTACAAGTACCAACAATAGTTGCACATATCCTTGGCATGACATGATTAGCTTATTTATATTTTATATTCATTGAATATATATGTCGGTGGTACATGTATAAGTGCATCAGAGCTCCACTTTGTTATGGTTGTTATTATTTTAATCATTCTACTTTATCAAGACTTGTTGTCATGGTAACAGTAGCCGTGACAAAGCGGTATTTGGGGGAATTCATCGTCTTTGGCGATAGTTCTTGTTTTAAGCTGTAAGCATTTTATTTCTTCATCAAATTTGATAAAATATAGCGCATGCGAAGCGGAAAATTGTGCTTTACACATAGGCCATAATGATTATTTTGTCAAATGTACACTTTTTCCTAACATTCGGAAAATATTATGGATGATGTGCTTTTCAAGATAGTAAACAAATGTTCACGAAGGCTGAAGGTTTTCCCGAATGTTTGGAAATCATGTTCATGTGACAAAAGAATCATTAAGCCCTAGGAGTAAAGCACATTTTCCGCTTTACATGCGATACATCCTATCAAAATAGATATAGAAATAAAATAATTACACTATTTTATTCTCCGATCGAGACCAAATATGCTGCTTGTGACAGCTTAAAATGACGTCATATTCCACGTGGTATGGCCACACTGACGTTTTTGTCTGTGCCGGTCTAATATAAAGTTCCTAGCCGGTTAAACTTTTAAACTTGACACAGTGCGAGACTGACAAATAAAGGTCGCTCTATGATTGTTGTTGTTGTTGTTTAATCAATAGCATTTTTTAAAATAAAATAGCTGTTTTCTCAAACCCGAATTTAATTAAATAAGACCGTGTTAAAATCAGATTGTACGGTACATAGACCTACGACTTCTAATGTTATCTTAAAATATCAACTTGACTAAAACACGTCTCATTTTATTTATTAAATACCAATATAAAACCGATATTTAACCAGATTTAATGTGCATAAATGATTCATGATATAAAGCTAATACGATTCATTCTTTTTTACCTTCAATTGAGTTTCAGACTGTAAATTTGAATACAATGTACTTGAGTTAATGCATCTCATTAAGTCATTTACTCCTGATTTCCTATAATTACATGTATTCTACAGATAAGTTTGTGGGAAGGTTGTCCGATTCACAAAATTAATAATTCTTATATATTCGCTATAAACGCCTATATCTATAACAGTATTAGGTCGTCTTTATAACACGTAGTTGGCTTAATTTTTCCTTCAAAATTGAAAATAACGACTTACATAAATTTATTTAAGTTTTCATCTCTTTCTTGATCATAAATTAGATGTATTGTTAATAGCGGTTTTTGCTAACAAGAGACAAGAATCAATGAATCGTAATACTGGATACTCGAGTGGCCCTTTTCTATTCTTAAGTAAATTATTAAACTACTTTTTAAATGTTAGATATCTATTAATATTCCAATAAAAGCAGAGGTTACTCATGCCCGAAATATCTACATGTATATGATTTATCTTGATATTATGAAGTGGAACGAACTGAGGAAACCGGGGTTTCCGACGATGATCCATGGCTCATTCTTTAGAATTTAGATGGCTTTTGCCGACATCAAACAGAATCGAATCGATGATGCAAAATTGTATGTATTTTACAATAAACGACTTTCTTTGCACCGGTCTTAATAAATAATCTATCAGGTCCAGAGAGTCTTAAAACTCTTTAGTTTTTAAGTCATATTTACTATTAAACAGTGACATTAGTGGATTAAAGTACATGTATTTGCTTTTGTCTGAAGTTTAATCTCAGAACATACCACGTAGTATATGACATCTACCAATGTTAATGGTATATACCGCATGCAAAGCGAAGAAGTGTGCTCAACATATAGGTCCTAATGATTCTTTTGCCAGATGTACCGTTTGTTCTAACATTCGGGAAAACTTTCCGAGTTTGTGAAATTTTGTTCGCTAACACGTAAAAGCACATCGCTAATAATGTTTCCCCGAATGTTAGGAATTATTTTACATGTTACAAAAAAAAAAATCATTAGGACTTTTGTGTACTGCGCAATTTTCCGCTTCGGCGTGGGCTATTTCATATTAAAATAAAATACTTACAGCAGTTTTCTTTTTTTAATCGAGGCAAATCATGCTGCTAGTGATAGCTTAAAATGACGTTATATAGCACGTGGTATAGCCAGACTTGTCCAGAAATCGCAGTATTTTTTTTTTATCCCTTATTTAGTGTATAAATCTGACTGCTATATTATCTTATATATTATCTGACGGCCTAACGTTACAAAAAGTTGCTCTGTCAAATAAATTAATGTTTTATTCAAATGGGTTAATTAAGCAATATCACAATTACAGCTTTCATTGACTTTCATATTGCGACCTGAAATCAAATCTTCTTTAGTCGTTTCGTATTAACCTGTGTGCGTTGCCTTATGAATTTATGAATACTTAAATGCACGTGCGCTGAAAGTTATTATAAATATATAAATATTAACTGCATACTAGGAGAAAAAAGTATAAAATTTAATTTGGGGGGGGGGGGACCTAATGTGCAAAATACAGATGTAAAATCATTATATGTTTGTTATTTCGCAAAATGTTAGAAGTTTGTGAAATGAAAAGAAATAATTAGTAAATACAATGTAGGACCACACGATTGTGACTAGGACGAATATAAGTAAACTTTTAAACGATGGTTATGAAGATGGACTTACCTGCAAACACGACTGCAATAGTAACAATTAAACATGCTGTCAAGGTGTTCATCTTTATACCAGAGATTCACCAGCAAACCACCGAAGGAAATACACAACCAAGTTAACTTGAAAAACGTGTATCTGATTCCTGGTCCTCAAGTCTGTTCAGAAATGTTATGCAACTGATATGTCAGTGGTACCTTACATAGGTGTTAGGTGTGTCTCTTATCGCATCTTATTTTCTCATTTAAATACAATTTATTGTTAACTTTTTTTTAACAAAATTTATGGTACAAATAAATTCATTATTTGCACGTGACAAGTAGAAGTGTTCAAATACATCAAGCAAAGTGAATCTACGCTGCACGTTCGTTTGACTTTTTGTCACGATCCGAGTGAACTACCTATCGTAATAAACTCACGAAATCCAGTCGTGCCAGCACTTGTGGATGATAAATTTATTCCAGGTCTTCACTGGTGCGTCTAGTAGGCTATACCCCAAAATTGAGAGTAAAATTTGATAACAATCGGCCAGACTCGGCTGTTTCCAACACAGCCGAACTGTATTATAACCAACCGTAAATAACCGAACTTATCCGGCAATAGGCGAACGCTGATAAGGACACAAAAGTCTTGCTGGTAGTTGTATGCACGTCGATAATTTGTCGACGAACGATTTCATTTTGCATCATTTGTTTTATAACAAGAGTGTATCAGCACATAAATAGGAGGACTGACCTAGTTTTAGTAACACACATTTTCTGATCAAAAGAAATTTCATTTCTTTAAACTTGAAATGCCCCTGTGAACTTTCGAGAATCTATACATGGATTTAAGCGGTATTAATATGATTTGATTCTTGTTTACTTGCCCCTTCTAAACAGATAAACCCTTATATGTCTATACGGGGATCTTCGTATAACAGATCGGTCAGATGTTTACCCCTTGGAAGAGATTATAAATGTGTGTCACGAGAGAAACGTGCTGAATAAATCCCGCCCCCTATATAGTTCATATTTTATGTAAGAGGAAAAGGGACGACCTTTAACCTCTCTATGCAATATATAGAGATAGAGGATAATTGTTTGTTTTGGTGTAAGATCGATTAATAATTCACTGGGTGAACATAAAAAGGGATATTTTCACGAGTGGCGTAGCCACGGGTGAAAGTTAATCTTTTATTTTCACGCATTGAATTATACTTTGATCTTTCACCAAAATTCTTTTCTTTTTATTTAATGCTTTAAAGGCCAGAAATTAGCTGTGTTATTCACAAAAAACGTCAAAATTTGCGGGATTATCTCGCGTGCGTGACGTCATTTATTGACGTCATTTCTAGCGTAAAACCCAGCACAATTAACGCTCCGATCAGTTTATAACGTAGGGTCGGGTTTAAGTTTCTGATAATTTCACTGTTTTTCTGATAATTTCACTGTTCAAGCATTATCAAGTTATAATCCACTTATTTCTAGGTAATCCATCGAAAAGCATTAAAAAAAGATTTTACGTCATTGTGTGTTCATATTGCACGCATAAACGAACGACAAAAAGTGAATATTAATATTAATTAATATTTTTAAAATCTTTCTTCCTCCAATGTTTTTCTTCTCTTTCTCTCGTTCTTTTTCTTTACCAAAGTGTTTTATATTAATTAGAAATTACTGACTTTGAATAATACCACTTAATCTAACTATACTATGTATAAATGTATTATCCATATCCCCATGTTGTATGTAAAACGTACCTGGGTGAAAAAAGTGTTGATCTGGACTGAAAGTGAATGTTCCACATTTCATCTTTGCACCCAAAACATGAAATGAAGTATATTTCCTGCGTAAAACATATGCGTAATATATACCACAGTAAATGTATCACGTTTAGTTGTGTCTTATTTTGATTACATTCAATAAGATATAAAAGAAAATTATATTTATCCTTTTATAATTGATGACATTAGAATTTTGCTGATGACACGGTTTTGTTTTCTCAAAGTGAAGCAGGGTTACAGAGATAAGTTGATTGGTCCGCTTTGTATTGTACGGTAATATATAGGAATTAAAAGTTAAAGTTGACAAAACTTGACAAAATGTTCTTTTTAAATGGTACAAAAAATTAGGATGCTTAACTACTATATAATGGGCAATGGCTTCAGGTTGTTTGAGATTTTACTTATTTAGGTGTTAAACTATAAAGAAGCCATTTTTTGTTTTGTTTTGTTTTTGTTTTGTTTTTCGAACAAAAAATGCTTTAGTTTTTATTTCACAGGGGACCTTACATCGATCTCCAAACTAGTAATAGCTTAATATACGAGGAGTTTAATAGTTTCTCTTGATAATTATTCGAAAAAATAAGAAGAAAGACTTCACCAACAATAACAAGGGAGAGTAGAACTTTTTTTTGTTTGATTTCTACCGATCATTTGTGAACGATCTGCTTTAATGGTGATAAAGGTTTTATTTATGCCTATTCCAAAATAAGGACAAAGCGGTGTGGTTATGGTGGAAGGGGAAATAACTCCAGACTATAACGGGCAACACGGTAACCAGCCCGGTCAATAGGACTCATATGAACTGTGAGTATATATCAGGAAATAACTCACAATACAAGCTTTTTTATAATTATATAGCGTATTTTATCGTGTTTAAATTAGGAAACAGTGTTTCGTTTTGAGAGCTATATCGGTGTAAAGTTCAGATGCGCAATAATCTAATCACGAAAGCCGTTGGTCTGAATGATTGATTACAAAGCATCTGAATGCAACACCGTGCATTGTTCTGTAATAAAAAACGAAACTATCTTCCCTTTCTTACATTTTAGTATACTGTGAAGTTTTAAAAGTGATATATAAATTTGTCGGTTTATTTTATAACATTTTCCTGGAAGAATCTTATGACGTCACATAAAACAAAAATTCATATATACAATGTATACGTCATTTATGAACTGTACATATATCAATCTACACACGCTACAAGTTTTTTATGATTATATAGCATATTTTAATTGTTTTAGAATTATATACTACACACTGACAAGTTTACATGTTGCACTCGGCACATACACGTGTTATGAGGTATAAACCAAACAGAGAATTAAACAACAATAATTCAAATTTCGTTTCCTGCCAGAGTTACATCGAATCCGAATTAATTTTAAAGAAAAGAATGTACAGTCATCAGAACGTGAGATTACACTTGATAGTAGCCTGCCATAATCGTCTTATGAAATACAAAATGCATGTATAAGACGTTTATTCGATGGTTTCAAATTTGGCCATAGAGCCGCATAATCAAAAAGGGAGCATCCAGCATCTAATATTAGTGTAAAATAAAACTATGTAATATGATTGAAACACACTTTATGAATCAGTTAAATGTAAAAAAAAAATCAATAATTAAAAACGATAGTTTTTAGTTAATTTGGAGACTTGGCTTCATGAGACTTATATAATGCCATCTCTCATTGTGTCATTCTTGTCCTTATTTAACCCTCTCCCTCATATAGACTCATTTTGACGCACTCAATAGGTACCACATAAAGCCTGATCTGCAGAAAGCCAAACTCAATCCTTACAAAATTTACTTGTAAAATCCTCATTACCAGACCACTGAGGATCAGCGAACAGCATAAAACCTGATCAGCCTGCGAGTTACTCGCAGGCTGATCTGGTTTTATGTTTTCATAGGTCTTTTCATGGTTTCCTCTATGAGGGAAAGGGTTAAGTGAAAATAGTCAAAGTTTTGTTATATTCCACACGTATTTCAGTGTTTCTAACTATATTATAGTTTTCAACAAACCACGAAAACCCTTGCTAGATAATACTAGTTGTATTGTTGTTATATTGGGGTTTACCGTCGCTGCGATAGTATTTCAATCATATAGCGACGTCCAGCTAATTACAGGTGGAGGAAGACCTCAAATGCACGAAGCATCCAGGTAGAACCACCGACCTACCGCAAGCCAGCTGGAAGGTTTCCTCACATGAAAAATCCGAAGTCCTTACCGGGATTCGAACCCACAGCGGTGAGGGGCTGAGAGATTTGAAGTCCACGACTGTAACCGTTCGGCCACGGCGGCCCCTAGATATTACTGGGTGTTCGTAAATTCTATTATTATATATGTAGAAATTGACTTTTTCAAATTTTAGAATCTCGAGTTTGTCTCGGGAGATTGGTGAAATAATGTACTGGGAGTACCCGTATGTGCCAAGCGCCAATCACAACGGATATGGTGTGTCTGTCTGTACCGACTCATTAAAGGTGTGTTTAGTCAAGTGAACGAGCGTTAATCACAAGAGATACGGATGACTGACCCGCAACAATACACGCTCAATACTTGCCCCATTTCAATTCGGAATTAATAGTAAATCTTTTAATCGGGTTCAATTTTATGATATCCGATTTGTAATAAAAGAAAAATCAATGCCAGTAGGGTGTGTGCGGTTGCATTGTTTCATTTTGACGGAAAACAGACGCACTGTATCGTTGTTTATAGGATAGTTAGAAACGTTGTGACAGTCTTTGTAAACAGGTATGTCTTTGCTCTTCCTTCCGTCACTTTGTTTTGTTTTACACATATGTATTTATAATCACTTGTTATATTAATAGGAAAATAATCTATGTATATATATATAAACTTTATTTTTGTCTCATTCGTATACATACATACATATACTTATATACAACCATAAAAACATGTATACAACCATTCTATTTAATTTTAATGTATGTATGTAATATATACGTACATACATACATATTAACAAATAGTAAATCAAATTTTTAGTCATTATAACAATACTACAGTACACGCAATGAACGGCTTTCTCTAAACACTTTTGTAAAGCTGTACTCCGCTCAACTTTTAATAAAGTATTGGATAACAAAACTCTTTACCTTTTGAAACATTAAAGCTATAAACCAGTATCTGCTTCAGTGTACTAGTACAAGACGAAATGAAATGGTAGAGATAAATGTCGGACTGAATAC
>CM037787.1:1213241-1263241 GCA_021229015.1 Solen grandis | reverse complement strand
GTTATTATACCTAAAAAAGAGTTTAAAATATCCCATAATCCTCCAACTTGCAAATCTTTACACAGTCGTCTGCATGCGTGTGATAATGATGGCGATTTAATCGTTTGGAAGGCGTCTCAATAAAAGTTCATTTCTTCTTAGATGAAAAAGTGTATTTTAAAAACGGGTTTCTATCAAATAAACCATTACAATCTCATAATTTTGACATTTCTAGAATAAGAATATCATGTGCGATGAAAATGGCGCGCGCAGAACCAAGACAGTTGATATACAGTCCAAAAACCTAAAAAATATACATAAAACATATTATTGTAACGAATTAGATCATGAAAACGTACTTTTCCTTTCAAATCCTTTGATGATTTCGTTGATAATGTAGCAGAATTTTTTAGCCAAAAATGGACGCTGGCTTTCATCACAGCCTGAAAAACCTTAACTGTAGCACCGCATCCTAGTTGTTACACGTAAGAGTAAAATGTACCATGATTACCGAAAGGGGGCTGAATTTCGGGAAATTCATTTAGAAACAAGCCAAACCACATACTAGTTGATTTCTTCACATATTGTCTTTATTTTAAGTAATGAACAACAAATGACAGGTATTTTATTTTGGGTTATCAAATGAAAAAAATATAAGAAATCAACTTCCGGTTTGAGTTAATTTAAATACGATTTTCTAAAAATCTGTAATAAAGATTGTCTTTTTAATCTTATGTTTAGTAGTTAAGGAAATATAAAGGAAATTTGTATTACAGCTTTTTGGAGGAGAAAAGTGCGTATTTTACTAAAAATAAAATAAATAAATAAAAAAAAACAAGAAAATAAAACAGATTTTCTGCAGTAAAAGTACAATTTCTTCGAAATGATTGGATGTCAGCCGAAATAAATGTTTGCTGAAATTAAAAAACAAAAATCTATTCCTGATAAATTTAGATATAATTCGGTACAAAAACATAATGAGAAGGGGTTGAAATATCCATTTTATTTATGTTATTAAAAATAGGCTCTAAACCGGCTGTAGAATTAGTCGCGGCCTATTTCCTGAAAATCGGAGGTAGATTCGTGCAAAGGTGATGAGGTGTATGCAGGTGAAGTGGTTCCGTGAAACTCCTACCGTATACAAGATAAATGCAACATTATTACATTATTGAAGTACTTAGAGACTGTCACAGTAACAGCGACATTTCTGTGTTTCATGAAAGGGAAAATGCCATACATTAAATTTTACATAGTTTCTGTACCAGAGGTATTAAGTTACTGTAGCTTGAATGTCTCAACCAGACTTGATATATGGTTACGGCACAAACGAACGTTTTTAACAGCTCAAATTAGTTAAAACATAGTTCATGTAATGGCAGAGACAAAGACATTATTTCATAGAAGTAATTAAAGAATCAGAACGAAATCTTCGTCTGATTTGCATGAATTTCAACACACAATTGGGTTGTTTTCCTGATTGGAAAATGTGTAGATAGGCTATATAATATATGATTTGACAAAATTAATCTGTGTGGCAAATTTGTAATAACCGCTCGAATTGTAAACCAAGTATAACGTAATGATTTATTTATCCACTAGCTTCCGACCTCAATGGGAGCAATTTCTATTAAAAATATACGTTTATTTTATACAGGCAAGGATGTTAAATCCAATTTTCAACAAGAATTTTCCATCTACATCACAAACTTAACTACAGTGGAACCTCACTATTAAGGCCACGTATGGGACCGGGCACGAGTGGCCTTAATTTGAAATCTGGCCTTAATAGCAAGGTTTCACAAAGTCAAAAGGGATTAAGTCCCTTTGACACATCAGCCCTACACTTGTGTGTTATGTGAGTTTTGTGATTACTATCAGTTTGATTTCGATGTTGATAATGACGATGCATCGTTAACATAGCGTTATCAAACGCAAACATACAAACATCATACACGCCGCTTTTGATAAGGGATCCATTAACGTCCCATTTTTCGAATCTGGACCTGTTGTCAGTTTGTTCCTTATGTACTGTTATCAAAACAAAAGAATGTATATAAAAGTCTTGAAAATGTGCCATGAGCTTTGATACTGGTAATAGGGATTTTTCTACATAATATTTTTTTCATAAGGCTTTTTCAGAACTATTTTGGAATTAAAATCTGAACAGGTTCAGGCAAATGCATTCGATAGTATCAGGGAGTCCAGTGTACGACCGAAAACACGTTGAATGCGTGAGTAGTTTTGTTGAAATATAACATTTCATTGATGATCTCAATGACCTGCTTAACCCTTTACCTCGAGAATATTCATGTACAAATTCATGACTTGATGAAGGTTACTTTAATTGAACTTAAAATTGTATATGAATCGATGGATGTTTTATAGCTGTGCACATTGTAAAGAATCTAAAATACTGTTTTAGCAAACAGTGGAGACCCTAATTAGACAGCTATTCTCGTCTGAAACTTGCTAAAGTTATGTTAAGATATGTTTGGTCCAATGAATGGATTGTTTCGTATTTTAATAAATGCCACATTTGCTATCCTATTTTTCACGTGTTTTGCTATCTTTCATGAATACAGTTATTTCCGGATGTCGTGTTAATTATTCAAGCAAGTCTTATAAACCATGCATTGCGCAATGTCAAAGGAAAGCAACCTACCCAGACAGAGACTATTCTGAAAGAATTACCAACTGATTTATAGTTTAATTCAAGCTGATATGAGACACACTTACAGATGGTTTGATATAAAGCTTTATAAAGGGCTTTACACTCACCAAAGTTAAGGATACTCGGAATAATCATAAATCTCTCACCCGGATGCCCACGTCTGTTTGGCTTATTTTTAAATCGTTCGAATTTTCGACAACGGTTTATATTGAATTCCCCGCACGTTTCCTATGTTATTCCACGGACATTTTCTCTACACAGTTGGCGTGAAGATGCTTACATTTGCTACAGTGTTGGTTATTTTAATAGTTGGCATGGAAACAGGTAGGGCTACGGTTCATGTTTAATTATTAAATTTAAAGTGAAAAACTTTAAGATTTATCTGCTTTTAAAATCAAATTAATAATTACTCTGACAAAATATCGGATCTGTAGGAAATTTTGAGACCATCTTAGTTACAGCTGTGTAATAATTTGGAAAACATAAATATACAATCATAGATATGTATCTGAATTATGGTACTGAAATTATGTCAAGTATTAAATTTGTTGCTAGTTTGTCTAATAAAGAAATTAAATCCACAGAAATTTGATGATTTGTTTTTCTTACAGTTATAACTGCTGAAAAATCGTCCTGTATTTGTATGTCAAAAGCAAGTAAAGGAAATAGTGGTGTTACGAAAATGGAGAAATTAATGTGTGAACCAAATTACAGAATTATTATCACTGGAACTGACTATTACGAAACTAAAGAACACAAATCTGAAGAAATCGTTGACACATTTTGCGGACAAAGTGTTTTTATTGAAAACGATTCACCGACTGTGGTGACAGACTTTGGATACCTTCTGCACCAGAAGTGTTCCATTACAACTCGATGTGATTTAACTGGGCAGACGACGAGTGTCCCTGACTTTATAGGGAAGAAGTCAGCCTGGCATGTGGCGGTAAAGTACATATGCAGAGGCGGTAAGTATGCTGTAGAATCATTCATTTTCGTTGTGGAGTAATTTTCGTTAATTTCTCGGATGACTTTATCTACGAATATTTATCCCCACGAAAACAGTTTATTTCATAGACCTCATGTTTTCTAGAACATGCATCCCCGAATATATGTAACAATGAAATTGATTTAATCGCAGATTTCACGAAATTTAATTTCAAAGAAAATAAATTATTTTACATAATATTTATACATGTATATGTATTTTAGAGGATAACAACTGTGTGGGATTTTATCCTTCTTCCTTTCTACTTATACTGCTGCTAATACAACTGTAAACTATTATTACCATATCAGTTGTACTACCTATTATTAAACATTACCGAAATTGGTTAAAGCTGCGTCTGTTTAAAAAAAAAACATAAACAAATTCAAATATGTTTTGTTGGAAATGCTTTTTCAACAATATTACTGTTTTCTTATTTGATATAGCTTTGCTTTTACGTGTATTTGTTTGTATATTATCATTATGACAGTTTGTTTTTTCAGCTGAGGATTTAATTGACCTGTGCGCCAGTGATACCAAACTTTTAGCCGAACACACCATAACGTTCTTAACTCTGGATCAATATTTCATACAGCAACATGCATCATGCAATTGTACCATTCAAGGAAATTCTGAAATATTTGCTCTAGATATCCGGTTATTTCAGTCTGATTTAAAAACGTGCTCACCAATTATTTTCATAACGAGGACCACCTCCATCATCAGTGATTACTGTCACGAAAGTAATGGCGATTATCTAAATCAAGCCATTTTTAATGTTCCTTTTCCACGTAACAATGCCGGTTTGATTGGACTGCGTGACGTCGATTCTGCCTCTTATCCCGAGATGATTCTCTTAAAAATGACAGGTAAACATACACCTGCACACGCGCGCTCACCATCATATTTCACTTTAGAATAGATTAACAAACATGTTTATAGATGTTCATCTAAAAGGAAAGCTTGCAAAAAATCCCAGTAAAACCTCACATGGTAGACAATTTTTGTTTAACAATTGAATTAAAAGCTGCAAGGAATAAAACTCGTCAGAACTACTACTTTAATTAATGTTGATATATGCATGTTATGACATTACATTCTAAATTTGTAAACGTCAATGAACTGTGTAAGTCTAGTCATCTTCTAGTATATTTTTCTCTGCTCTGTTGGTTTATTTATTGATAATAACGTTAAATATATATGCGGTTGTATATAACTTCTTTAACATTGTTATGATGTTTCCAGTGCACGGACACTTTCATTTCCCTGATATTCTCATATAACAAATAGTCATAAAGCAGAAATGCCTTTCAAGTTATTGTATATTTCTCGCAACTTTATTCTATTTCAATCAAATTCATTTAGTTCCGTATCTCAAAACAGGAAACATTAATGAATTTATTTTTATGCATATGCCCCGCCTTTTTCAATTTATCCTTTGTAGTCTCAATTTCAACAACTCACATATTACAAATCAAACAACTTTTGAAAATCGAAACGTGTCGGGGAAGGATAGAAACTTTTAGGAAGATAACAGAGAGAAAGGGAGAAGTTTCCTTTTGAAATTAAAATGTTGAAACTTATAAAAGCTATAAAGAGATATGCACGATACGAAATGCATGTAAGATTTAATGCCCTCCGGATCGATAGATCGCGAGGGGAGGGAAGGGGCATATTGTTTTTGGTCTGTTTGTCACAATTCGTTGACCATAACTCTGAAGTCCTTCCAGTTACAGCCTAGAAACTTCACAGGAGCATGCATCTTAATGAGCTCTACCTGCCAGGTGACCTTGACCTTCAAATGACCTTGACCCTCAACGTCTCCCCCACACACATACTCCCTCCCTCGGTGGGGCATGGCATTCATTCGAACGTAGCGCATGTTTTATAAAGAAATATTCATAATATTCGCTAAATAACAACTTTTCTATAAACGCTTTATCATTTATAAACAAGTATAGCAATAAATGCAATACGTAAGTAGGTTGCTCTTTAACTTGAAAAATAAACAGTTCTTAGATAAAAAAAAAAAATAAAAAAATAAAAAAAAAAATTCTATTGATTTCAAAAGTATAAGAGTCAATTAATTGCATGCTACTGGATCATAACAAGATGGTTTTGATTGAAATTCATTATAATGCCATGTATATAGTGTTCTGCAAGCTTCTGATCTAATCACCACTGTTGCCTTAATTCTTTTTTTTTTATTTACTTTTACATGAACTATGAATGCAAACACATTGCATATTCCCAAAATCACAATTATCCCTTGCCCCCATCCCACACCCATTCATGATTAAAATAGCATATTTCACATTAACATTCTTGATGTTTCTTATTCTAATGAATTATTTTAATAAATTTTGTTTTCTTCAATTACATGTATATTTCAAACGCGATATTTTCTAATTAATAAAGTACTTTAATTAATCAGAGGGTACAAATAAGCGTGCAAATTCAAAAATTATATTCTTAATCATTATGCATTCCATTCGAAAATGAGCTCATATGTGAGGCTAATTCTGTCTTTCAGATCCAAGTTTTATTGGGTTTTAAATTGTTTTCTATTAATATTTACAGCAACATCTGAATGTTCCGTAACCTGTGTTTCCGATGGAAATCGTTGGGAACAAGGATGGACAACACCGTCTCCTGATTATACGTCTATGACACCAGGGACATCACCATTAATATCAACAACACTCAGGACATCATCTGTGGTTTCAGAATCTACTGCGATAGGCAGTACACAGAACCATGCTGTTGAATCCACAACAACTTCTTTACCAACATCACCAACAACTTCTTCATTTCCTCCATGTAGTGTATCCATTTACATATACATTTATCTAATTCTAAAAATAGTTTTAAAATTCTCATGTTTATGATTATGTAAATATGAAAGTAAGTATGTAAGATTTTTGAAACATGTAGTTTTATATATATTTTCATATTCTAAAATTATTTGCACATACTGAATATTTGCAAGGTTATATTTCTGATATAATTCACTGGCGTAATAATCAATTACTTTTGGATGTCAGTGGCAACGGGTAAACAGCAATATTCATATGCAAATACGTTTATTATTCTTGCAGCTGGGCAAAGTACTGATTCTTCAGGTGCAGCAGTAATAGTGTCTTCCGTTGTTGGTTCTGTCCTTGCTTTAGTTTCCATTGGCGTCGTGATATATTGCATTCGGGCAAGGTAAAGTTTTTCCTTATACCTATATATAAATATATATATATATATTATCGTCTGATATAAAAGTACAAATGTACATGTATGGTATATGTATTTTATGTTTATCAAAAGTCACTATAATCTAGGCAAACCATGCGTGTATCTTATATCTATGCAGACAGTGACCAGTTCAATAAGAATATATTAATTACAGGGCTTCTTTATTACTAAATATAAAAAAGTAATCGATGATGATTTTGTAATTTGATGCTATTGTTTAGTTTAAGTTCAAAATGATATATACAATGTGTTAGCGTTAAAGAGGCTATTTTCCGTATACATTTATACATGATGCAGTTCATTTTAGGCAACAAAGCGAAACATTTTTTGGGTTGATTTTGTTTCGCAATTATCGGAATTGGCGGATTACATAAAAAGGAAAGTGCGACTTTAGTTTTAATTTCCAGCAGAGTCCAGCCATTATAAACATATACTAGTTTTATACATCACATGCTGCTGACCAGTCCTTACTTGAAATAAAATACGATAAATATACAATATACCAATTTATGTATTACATGAAATGTTATATTCATATTGTGCTCTAACAAAACATATTTATGCACTTATATAGTTTATATAAACATCACATCATTTCAGACGTAAGCACAAATCCAAAAAGACCGGCTACTGCAACAAGAGTTACAACGGCGGAGAATCTGTTGGCAACATGGATTTTATGGGTGGGACAAGTGTATCATCGGACAAAAATGTGGACGCTGTTACAACAATTAAAACTGGTTTAAAAATCGTTTCTTACTCAGAGAATATGGACGGTTCGAATTATGAGGACATAGGAAACGCAGATAGAAGCATTTATTACAATGCTGCAAATGATTTTAATGAGAATAAGTACGAAAATTGTTCGGGGACGTTAGATAGCAACTCTCAATACAAAAATGTTAAGTATACTGACAGGATTCCGAATGATAAGTACCAAATCACCACTAGCTGTGAACAGTCTGGTGTAACACATTGTGTTTCAGATACCTACAATCACATACAGTTGCATGACATGATTATTGACTCTGATGTGGATGGTTTAAACGAATATAGTCACATTGGTAATGACTTCACTGAGGACGAATACCATCATACAGGAGAAGGTGCTTTAAATTTAGACCAAAGTTCCCATGACGCTTTAGATGAGTATAGTCATATTGGAGAAGTCGACCAAGAGTTAGATCATAGTATGCATGAGCCTTTGGGTGAATACGATCATATGAGTGAAGTCGTCCAAAATATAACTTAAAATCTTCGTGGCGCTTTGGAAAATACAGAAATATAAACCAAATTTAAATCATATTTACCAGGACGTTTTGGATGGAAAAAGTCATGTAGGTTGGGGTTGTTGTTTATATTTTGGACTTCACCCTTGCCAAGACATTTTTTTATTAGCGATGTCGAGCTAATCAAAAATGAAGGAAGTCATTGCAGGAGGTGCCCCTAGATCATAGTACTCATGAAAATAGTTAGGCAGGAGAAACGCGCCAAATTGATGCAAAAGAGGATAATCTTGATATATGATTTTTAGGCATGAGTTAAAAAGGGAGGATGACATAGATATACAGTCAATTATTTATGTGAACTAATCGACAGTTTGACTTATTGAACACGTTTGATAATAAGGGTAGAATGTTTCAATATTTGAGTATGAGTACGTGTGCTCTTTTCAAGAACACTCCATGACGTTGTTGTTGTTGTGTTGGGGTTTACCGTCGCTGCGATAGTATTTCAATCATATAGCGACGTCTTGCTAGTTACAGGTGGAGGAAGACCCCGAGTACACAGAAGTACCCTACCGCAAGCCAGCTGGAAGGCTTCCTCATGACGTGGTTGTACATATCTCCTGTCTTAAGCTTCGACCACGTGTTTGCAGCACTAATCATGAGTTTACATTACTCATCATGTTTTTGAAGGTCAAGACGCAAAATTACGAACTAAAGATCACGCGAGCATGAAAGTCATGTCATTATGTATGATAGATTGTGTCTAAACAAAATAATGTCTTCGTTATTAGTACTAATAAAACGTGTTACAAAATCAATGACAAGGGAAACTCTTGTACAACTCTTATTTAAATCTAAACATTACTCAAAACTCTAACATACATGGCAACTGAGAGCTCTTATTTTAGAAACTAATAATAAGAGAGAGAGAGAGAGAGCACTTTGCTTAAAAAGCGATAACAGGAAGGACTCTCATAGCATCAAAATTTTGCGTTTTGCACTGTTTGGCTTTGTATCTATTTATGCTATTGTATGCCAATTAAAAGATAATTTGCTCTGTTTTTATATTAAATTATCGCAACATAATATAATTGGGTAACAAGATATTGGCATCACCGACTTTACTATTAAGATCTGCATGGGATATCTAATATTTAGAATAGTTACTATGAAATGTCGAATATTTTAAGGTTGAGTATAGTACTTTTTTAATGAATAAGTCAAATGAATTGACTGATAATTTTGACGCTATTGTTCGACTGTCAGTGAAAATTTCTAAACAATATTTGTCCCAAATCTTTTCAATGGTGGGGAGTAATATGGGACACCATTTTACTGAAAGGGCGCACCCCTCTTGAATTTCTTAAATAAGTTTGAAATTGTAATTTCTTATGCATTTTCAATCATAAACTGGCATAAGATCTCTACAATTGTAATTAGCATTTTCTGAAAAGCTTCTCATAAGGAAGAAGTGACTTGTGTACACTATCAAATAGTGAATGCATGGAATAATCATCCGTTTTGAACTGAACAGCATAAATGTGGAAGGGAATGTATACTGGTCCCATTTTAACTGGCATTTGGTTCGAACTTTTCAACATAAGCTTTTGCAGTCCCCTCCAGTGTGTCGAGTATGCACATTTTTGATTTTCAAATATTCTTTCATTTCGTATTCATTTTTATGATACATTTGTAGATTATTATATCCATGAATATCAACAATAGATAATAAATAAATAATTTGCATGTTATTGTTTATTTTCCCGGTATATTTCTTTTGCCAGGAAAATGCCTTTCAAGGGGGGAATATTTAGAGGAGTGAGTTTTGAATCATATATTCATTCCTTAAAAATAATCCTTGAAGGTTAATGATATGTTAATATGTTAAGTCTGTTATTGCTTCAAATTCCTTTGATTTTCTCGTTTAAAAAAAAAGTACATGTAAACACGCGGAAACTGATGATATTTCTGATTACTTTTGATGTAGATGGCTAAAGATGGGTATGCATCTACTCTGCAGAATACTAAAAACATTACTTTCTAGCTTTTAATAATGCCACGTAATTTGAATAGATGTCATATGAATATCCTATTTTATTATTTTAGATTGATTACTTTGGTTCCCTGCTACAGTAAACTAATCCATTATCGCTATAGACAATGTGAAAGAAATCCTATTTCACATCCTTATGTCTAATTTAATTGGTTATTATATAAGCGACATTCATGCAGTTATCTGTTTTAAGATTTAGTCTCCTGACTAAATACAAATTGAATCTTACTCTGTACTCAAAAGAATTTCATTATCCAGTTTTTGAGATTCAACGATAAGACTTCATTGCCTTCGGATATCTAGTTTAAAAGTAAAAGCCTCACCGCTGGTAACATTCTGACTTCCTCAGAAGAAAGTACTGTTCTATACTAGTAACCGTTGTAAGGGTTAGTGTAAGCTATAACATGGCGTAAACATTTAGCGACTAGATAGTGAAATCTATTCGTTTGATAAAAACTAACTATCTTTATAAATAACTTGTGCGTTCGTATACAAATGTACATGTCAGTAGATCGACAATTTTTGCCATCTTTAAAATTAAAACGTCGTACTATAGTTTCTGTTTGAAGAATCCAAATAAATCAACTGAAATTAATATTTTACAACTTCTGGTAGGAAAATATAAAATATACAAGCTTATTGTAAATTTTATCAACACTGTTAAATATAGGGCCGGCATGTGACTATAACCTTCCTCTGTGCTGAAAATAGAGAGTTTGATAAGTAGAAGGCATGTTTTTTACCAATGTCAATAACGCCCAGGTTATATCAGCTATCAGTTACCTGAGCCACCGTCACTCTTTGGTTGTACAACTGGGACACGGATTTTGTTTTATCAATGATGGTGCAAAAAGTTGTTTTTGCCATAGTTTTGGAAGTATTTCTAGTTTGTACGACTGAAGGTAAGTGCCTCATGTTTAGTATTTAATTCATTTATCCTTCCTTCAAAATTCAGCAAATCTTAATAAAATTAACGTTTATTATACTTTTTAATCTATTATTTACTTTTATATAATTGCTTTTCTATGAGCATCTTCAGATAATTACTAGTCTAGAAATTCCTTTACTAAGAAAGTATTTCGGTGTATCAAGAGCAATTAACAATTTAAAACATTATATATATATATATATATATATATATATATATATATATATACGATTTTCAGACAATATATTAAGATACAAAGTAATGGACGAGAGAGTTTCATATGCTATATCTGCAGAACTTGTTAAAGTAAATTATTGTATTTAACTTACAGCAGGTACGTCTTCCATTTACATGTCATCCCGTAATGGAAGCCACAACATTGTAACAAACATGACGGAAATACAGTGTGCATCCAGTCAAAGGATACTTATTAATGGAACACTGCAGTTTAACAAAAATGGTAGCACATATGACTGGTATCAAGCATCTACAAAAAGTATTTGGATGGATCAATTTGAATATTATCTATATCAGAAGTGCTCCTTTGTTCATCAATGTAACATGACCGGAGACATGATCGAAGTGACTGATTTTGAGAATATTTGGCTTGTAACAGTACCATTCATTTGCATCGATGGTTAGTATCGTATTTTGTTTCTTTATGTCATTATCACCACCACAACAATGATAGTCATAAGATGGAAAACATCCATAACAGTTATTACATTTATAACAACAGTAACAAATGATGAAATTTGGAAAAAAAGAATGATAGTTTACGGTGAACTAAATACCACTTCATTACAAACCAAAAATGTGTTGTCTCTGTGTTTACTTGTTATTTAACACTACCAAATATCGTTGTGTCGAAATATTGTTTTATTATTAGTTTTTAAATGCTGGTAAATTTAAAAATAACAATACATAACCTTTGGATCAGGTACAGGTAAGTACTATTTCTTGTAAATAGTTGTAAATACTCGGTATCGGTTCCAACTCAGATACCATCAAATGGAAAAGTATAAGAGTCGAAAGATAAAATCATCAATATGTTTTTATTTATTTTGCAGAAAGGTTCATAATTGACATTTGCAAAAATGAATCGAAGATTTTACCGGAGGACTCGACCCATTACTTTACACTGGACCAGTCATTTATTCAAAACCATACAACATGCACCTGTACAGTGAATGGAACTTCCAGTACAACAATAAGAGATGTTCGGTTTTATCATGACATGGAGACCTGTTCATCTGTTGACTTGATTGTTAAAAACGAGCGCTTCTTTTACTGCTATGAAACAAATGGCGATTACCTACATTATTCAAAATTCAATGATCCGATAGAAACGTTAGACGTGGATGTAATTTCGCTGTATGTCGTCAACCCAGACCTCTACCCTGAGATGATCTTGTTAAGTATGCGAGGTATAGGGAGAAACATTATATTATTAAATAAATAAAATTGGATTGTAATAATTAAACGTAAAAAATAGGTATATGTAGGGTGCTTTCTGTGCCGATAAGTTAGCAATCTTTATCAGGGTATCTTCCTATTTACGTTCATTGTTTTACTAGGCGAACAAATGGGTGAGTATTTATCAGAGAACAAGTTAATTCTAAATAAGTTAATAAATGTAGTCATGTATGATGCTATTGCAGAATCAGTCTACAGGATCATTTTTTAAGGCAAACATTTTTGCTTGATCAGTGTTTGTCTGAATAGAGCAATTACTAACATAGAATGCTAAAAGTGACTGTATGTTTGTGGTTACCAGGTGAAACGACAATCATTCAATTTTGTCTCATATCATACACCTGTGTATTATCAATTTCGCATATGATATATGTTTTATATTCAGTATTTTTCATCATATTAATTCACTTTCCCTAACCTGCATTCAAATATTGCAGCAAGTTCTGACTGTTCAGTTAGCTGTGTCGCTGATGGAACCCGTAAGAAACAAGTCACTACCACTACAACAACAACAATACATGTATCAACGTCACTGGCCACACCTACATCAGACTTATCAACGAAAACAACAGCAACATATGTTTCCGGAGATTCTTCAGCAGCAGGCAATGTTTACAATTCTGCCGTAAATCAAGCAACCACAACGCTTGTAACAATATTGCACCGACATAAATAGTTTTATGTAGTCATATTAATCAAAATAAAGCAACTTGCGACAAAACACATTTAAAATATCATACCGAATATCCGTTATGAAAGAGTAGTTTTCTAAAGCACATTTATATTAAGATCTTTCATCCCTTAACTATTTATTCAAAGGGGCATTGGGTCAACAAAGAGTGAGAATATCACATTGTTTTCGATATAATTATCATATCACATATTTCTGTTTTAATAGATGGACAAAGTACCGATTCATCAAGAACACTTACCATTGCAATATCGGCATCAGTCGGCACTGTTCTTGTCTTAATTTCAGTCGGTGTTGTCATATACTGCATCTGGGCAAGGTAATTTTCTTTTTTTTTCTGCTCAATATCAAATAAATTTCTATAAAAAAATATCTAGTTTTGACCAAATTTCTTCTTTAGCTGCTACAATGGATTTTGTCAGATGTGTACTTGTGTTCATGTGTAACCATGAAAACAATATGTCTATTTCATTTTTAAAAACATGTACATATCCTTGTCTTATAAAGCAACGCGTCGAAGTAATAGTTTTTGTTGTTATTTTAATTTAACAAGCAAACGAAATACGTGTATATTTAAAAATAAAAGTAAAGAAGAAATTCAATCAGCTATGAAAAGATAGCCACACCGTATAGACATCAGGTTTTGCAAAATGATCGATACTAAATATGAAAAAAAAGCAGTCTATACGCGTAACTATTTCAATTTCATTATCTTCAAGTAATATCTGAATTAGCACTGGGATGGCACAAATAAACCAGATATAAATTATAACATTGTAAAGCTGTGTGCTCCCATCAAAATGTATTTTTATCATGGAATTATTTCAGACGAAAGCACAATCTCAAAAATACCGGTTATAGCAACGATAATTATACTGGTGGGGAATCATTTGGCAACATTAATTACATGGATGGAATAAGTATGTCAATGGGAGGACTTGAAGACCCTGTTAAAGCAGTAAAGCCTGGCTTAAAATTATTTCCTGACACAGAAAATATGGATGGTTCAGGCCATGAAGACAAAGGATACGCAAATCGGGGCATTCATTACAATGCCGTAAATAAATGTATTGTAAATGAATATGGTAATTGTCCGATGACGTATGATAATAACACTCACCCTGAATATGTAAAGTATATCAAATTGATTCCGGAGAATAAACACAACGACAACGCTAGTTGTGGACGGTCTGGGGCTTCAGCCACTTATAACAACGTACGGCTGCAAGACACAAATTTTGGCTCGAATCTGACACACATGAAAGGTGGTTTAAACGAATGCAGTCACTCAGGCTCCGTGTCTGGTAATCAAAATGCTGAAGACGAATACAGCCATACTGGAAGAGATTTCTCAAACACAAACTATTGTCAAGAAGCTATGGACGAATACAGCCATATTGGAGGAGTCGTATCAAATGCGAACGCTAGTCCCCATGACGCGGTGGACGAATACAGCCATATTGGAGGAGTCGTATCAAATGCGAACGCTAGTCCCCATGACGCGGTGGACGAATACAGCCATATTGTAGGAGTTGTTACAAATGCGAACGATAGTACCCATGACGCCGTGGACGAATACAGCCATATTGGAGGAGTCGTTACAAATGCGAACGCTAGTTCCCATGACGCCGTGAACGAATACAGCCATATAGGTGGAGTCGTCTCAAATATGAACGCTAGTTCTCATGACGCCGTGAACGAATACAGCCATATAGGTGGAGTCGTCTCAAATATGAATCATACGCAGGGAGCCGAGGATGAATACAGCCATATAGGAGGCGTTGTCTCAAATTGAAAACGTATACAATCATCTTGTTAGGGGCGTCTCAAAACAAAGCCTGACGATCAACAAATACCTTCATGTAGTGATGTTAGAATATGACTATACTTAGACAATGAATACACTGAACATACACTGATATTTGTGTTTATGTAATAAGAATGTAGAATGATTTGAGAATGTATAAGATTTCTGGATAGCATTCTAAGTGTTCTTTTTATTGTATTTGAACTTCTATATCTGCACATATCTTTGGTGATGACCATTTCGAATATTTTGGCATGAAAGAACAATGGAACATTTCAGCTGACTGTACCTACATCCTGTCGGTTGTCAAGACACACGTTGTCAGTACTCATCACATTTTGTAACAGTCTTCCCTCGAACGCAGTTGTTTATGGTATCAAGATAGTACGCTCTATTGATCAAGTGATGTTGAAACTCATTCATATGATTTTCTCGAATCTCAATGACTCAATAAAGGAACCTGTCATTTATTGCTTACTGGCTGAAATATGCTGAGATACAATTTATATTTGTGGATTTTTTTTTATTTGAAAACCATGATACATGTATATAAATTATGTGCCGTAACATGAAAAATTACGACATAATACGTTTTTCTATCATATTTTTGTTTCATATAGTAATTGATAGCCAGCTGTGTTCTGTAAACTCGCGAGTGCGCGTGAGAGAGCGAAAGAAATTATTCATGCCAGAACGTGTCCTGTTAAAAACATGGTGAACGTAATTCTTTCATGATATCAAGCTTTTCAATGTTGAAAAATTAGTACATGTATTTCAAATGCTTCTTTCATGTAATTCGTATAAACTTTAAGTAATGATCAATCCGGGGTTTATTTAAACTGAGGCTGTCTATATGTATGTGCATTGTAATACCATTAATTTCAATAAACAACCTGGTTTTTGTACCTATGCACATTTGTTTGTTGATGAGTTGTCATATTTGCCTAATTTAAAATTTTAATAAACGAGTTCGAGAAAATGGTAAAAAGCGAGCCTCTGGCGATGTGTTGTCACAGATATAAATACAATCTCTGACAACTGCGTCAGGGAGTCGACTCTTTGGCTGTTAGAGCATTGGACTTGCACGCCGGCGAACCAGGTTCGATCCTGGGCCGGGTCGAGTTTGTTACATTGGTGGCTGTGGTGGGATAGTACATTACTTCTATCACAAGACAGTCAGGACAAACACACTTCCTGGTGCTGTTTTCGAGCTAATCTCGATACTAATTTATTATCCTGGGTCTAGCTGTGTTTCATCTAGGTGAGTGAACTATAAAACCACTTTATATAGCGGGGTGTTAGGGAGATCCCTTGAAGATAAAATACAACGTGATAAGGAAGTAAAAGACACCTGTTTACACTTTTGAACCGGGGAATTTTAGATCTGTTTTCAAGTTTTCATTTTGATAAATATGCACCAATAAATTGAAAATATATTAATAGCCACTATCCAGACAGCCACGCAGACGCCTGTATTAGGTCTTGGGTTAAATAAATAAAAAAGCAACTTCCGCCATCTACAATAAATAAACAATCTGATGCCTAGGAATAAATCAACATAATTGTATATAATTAATTAAACTTTTTAGATGTGGTTAGGATGCAAATAGCAATGTGACTCATTGTCGTGAAGTGTTTACCTAAACCCTATACAAATGTTGAATATCGTTAACAATACCCAGCCATCACAGCATGAAGTGGTTCACCTTTAATCACATGTTCTTTCTTATATTTTAATAAGTGTCCATATGGAATGGTATTAGTACTACCTTTCTTTTAAATATGTAGGGAAAAATGCATAAATGGGTGCAGTTAAATAGTCGAAATGATCGTATTGCTGACTGGGAGTCCATGTTGTTTTCTACGGCTTGATATGCTTTAATAGTAAATACTAATCTCTCTCACCTCATCTCTCTCTCTCTCTCTCTCTCTCTCAACATTCTCTAACTTTTACACACACAAAAAAAAAAACAATATTAAAACATTAATTCAAAACTAGAGGTGTAATCTTCTGCAAAAACAGCAATATATATGAAAGTGAGATATTGAATGCACCAAGTAATATAATACTGTTACATAATACGTACGCCAGTTAAAATAGTTTTATATGACTCTATGTGTATTTCTATTTACCATTTAGATAAACCTACTCCAAATTCAGTATGAACTTCTATAGAAGCTTTGGCGTTATATGTACCTTCCCGCCCGTAAGTAAATAATATATGTAGTTAATAATATAAACTTGATCATTCAGCGAGTTACTCGATATTTGATGGTGCCATCGTGATACAAACAGTCTACGCATGTATACGAAACTATCACAGGACATTAAGTATCGTATTACTCTGTATGGATATGTAGGACCCTGACCTTGGCGGTTTTTCCCCACTCATAAGTATCAATTACACTCCATTGTTAATTACGGGTCAGACACGGTTCAGCGATTTCTTTTCGTCGGCAACCTTTCGGTGACCCCTATTGAAACCTATGAAATGTCGATAAGAACGCTAAGCCCAACGAAATATTTTAAATGCATTGGTTATATTTTAAGGTAGCTGTGCTGTAACTGTACATCAAAGATTCTAAAGTTTAATTCAACATGAAATATACATTTATGTATATTGTAATGAACAAAAAATTAATTTATATAATCATAAATCATTGGTGTTGATTTTGTTAGAACCATGATTAATCTGAGACCAGTGTTAATACGTGTACAATTATGCATACCAGGTATTCTAGAATCCCTGAGCATACGTACATCAAAATAAAATCTAAATATTTCGATATCGCACGAATGTCCCCGTCTGCATCGAAAATATGCATAAGGGAGAGAAATGCATAAAACCAGCTCAAAATCACCAAGCAAGTGAAATAAAGGAAAAGAAAACCGCTATCATTAAGAAATTTTCTGTGTCCAATAAAGTTAATTTATTATTCCTTAAAAATATGAACTGGATGGTGCATCTGCATACCACAAATCGGCTCAACATCTCCAAGTACTACGAAAATCCGTGATTATTCTGTTAATCATGAGATGAAACTAGGTCTGAACATATATCTTCGCTGTACAACTACACCAATAAAAATCAACTCATACACCGAATTTTTTCGAAATAACGGACATACCTTAAAGTATGTATGACCTCTATATGGCTGGTGCAGAAAAAAAAATCACAAAAATGAACATTTATAATTAAATGTGCAGCCCCAGATATTAATTAACTGTAATTATGTACATTTATAGTCAACAAATTTTATACTTGAAACCACAAAATGCAGCCGGGCGCATAAAGCGAAGAGAGGTATAAAACAAAGTTTTCATTTCATTTTATTGTGTTTATGCGGGTCACTAAGAAATGTCCCATGAAATAGCACTTTTTTTTTGGGGGGGGGGGGGGACATTTTTATGTATGAATGTATGATATAGTTGGAAGCCGATTCTCCGGTGAACGCCGGTCTCATCCAGTCTCTATATACCGGCTAAAACCGGCGGAGACCGCTAACGTGGTGCATTAATCTCTCTCTCTCTCTCTCTTTCTCTCTCTCTCTCTCTCCCACCCACCCTGTTTCTATCTCTATAGAATGTTTCAAAAGGGTTGATAATAATTCACATTTATATCAAATTCATTCAACAAGTCGGAGAAACAAAAAAAAATCAGTTATAGAATTTATTATATAGATCTATAGACCCGTAAGACCAGGGTTAACATTAAGGCTGTAATTTGATAAAATGTTTTGATATAATCTACCCGTCTTTACCGGCCTACGATAATTTAAAACTGTAATATAGGCATGTCCCTATTCTTACGATGCGTGTAAATATTACGCTGTAATACTAAACACCGGTGCCTTTACCTTGACGCCGAAAATAGATCTTAACAAGATCTTTCGGAGATTTCGAAAGATAGTTTAGGGAAATTGCCAGAGAATCATGGCGATGCCTTTAAGACAAAACGTGTTACATCGTGTTATAAGTGGCTGCATGCAGCAAAAGTAAGTACAAAACATTTCTTTACGATTTCTCCTTTAAGACTGTCTACTCCGCTATTCGTGTGACCTTGACACAAATTCGTATCAGCTGAGTTGTTTAGACGATTGATATTTAATTGTTTCCTAAAAAAAATCTTTACTTTGTATTTTCCTATTAATTGTTAGAAAAGGACTCAATTGAGTTTCTGTCTCAATAATTTATTGTTGTCATTTCGAAAAAAGAGGAAAAAATCTAGTCAGAAAGATGTTTCTTGACATACGAAATAAACCTTGAACTTTTACTTGTTTATTTCATTGTTGCACACCACTGCACCAAGGACCTGAATTTTATGTGCCTATGTAAAGATACAATTTAGAAATGTATACCTGTCTGGTTGTAAACAGTTGGGCTCAGTTACCTGGTGGTTGTATTCATGTAGTATTGAGCTTTCTGAAATGTTGTAACGGAGGAAGGATCACTCACATGAAATAGATATCTTGCAATGATCCTCAGCACTTCATAAATAAAATAGATATTTTATTATGTCTCTAGAACAATTTATTCTTGATAAAAAGTCTTGCAAGGTAAACACTGTAATCTACGTACCCATACATACTCAGTCCCAGGGTGGTTAATACTGGGGGAAGTCTGTAGATATTCATAAATCATATGATGAATATAGCATACAATGTAATAGGTCTCATAAATTTTGCCACAATATCATTTTCATATTTAAACAAAACACAATTTGCTATCTGTTAATTAAACAAAAAACAAAAACAAAAAAAAACCCAACAGATTTTAGGACCATTGTTAACTTGCAGGGCAGCGTGACTATTTCACGTAGTGATATTTGACCTAAAAAGATCACTAGCAGGTAAAGTTTATATGTGCATTATTAATACCCAGGATCCCAAGAAATTAGAATGTTCTGTAAGTTGCTACACCGTGGTTACCTTGTCAAACTTTCATCAAGAAAAAAGTGTTCTTGAGACATGATAATTATCTATATTATTAGTGAAATGTTGAGGATCGACGGAACATCATAAATATTTCAAGTTAATACTCCTAGCCTTTTATTGTTAATAAGTTATTTTTGAAACTTATTTTTGAAACTAATGAAAGCTAAATACCATTGTAATACAACCCACTAGGATATATATCATGCACATTTCCAGTTTCTGTAGACTCTTCAGTCTGCTGAGGATGTTCGCTTGTCCTAATATTAGTGTTTAAATTGTTTGGGTTTTTTTACCCTAAAAGTAACATTTATAAACTTTAGTGCCACAATGAACAATGTTTAAGCATTTTTTTTCTTGTTAATTCATAGCAGATGGTTTCAAGTCTGATTTCAGATCATTTAATAACAATGATGACATTGATTTTATAAAGTCAGTACATGCATCCCTTCCACAATGGTCTCTGCCCAAATTGATACCATTTTTCTCTTGGATTAAACATAAAAATGAGAAATTAGATAGCATAGGCCGTGTTAAAAAGCCGAACATATCTGTCAACCTCCACGCGTTCAACTTTGGCAAAGGTTTTCCATTAGATCCCAAGTCATAGATTTGGGTTTTGAATCAACTTTTGATAACCCTCTATGTGTTTAGCTGATGTGTAATGAGGGTATCTTTCCTTTTGATGAACAATGCTGAAGATTGATCAGCAACTTGGGGAAGCTCAGCTCTGCTGCCTACCAATCATACAGAAAATTGCATCAGTGTCGTCTGCATTAGCCATTTTGTTCTGATCGCTTGCATTTTTTTGTGTCGCCTGCATAGCATGGCAGACACATAGGGATCACTTTGTCCGTCGTCGTCGTCGTCGTCGTCGTCGGCGTCGTCGTCGTCGGCGTCGTCGGCGTCACACTTTCTTGTCCGGAGCATAACTCGAAAAGTATTTGAGGTATCACCTTGAAACTTAAAACATGGATAGATCACATTGAGGTGGAGTGCAGTGCACAAGAATGATAACTCTGACTTTCGTATTTTCTGAGTTATTACCCTTTGTTGATTCTGAGATTTTATTTTTGTCCGGACCATAACTCAAAAAGTATTTGAGGTATCACCTTGAAACTTAAAACATGGATAGATCACATTGAGGTGGAGTGCAGTGCACAAGAATGATAACTCTGACTTTCGTATTTTCTGAGTTATTACCCTTTGTTGATTCTGAGATTTTATTTTTGTCCAGACCATAACTCAAAAAGTATTTGAGGTATCACCTTGAAACTTAAAACATGGATAGATCACATTGAGGTGGAGTGCAGTGCACAAGAATGATAACTCTGACTTTAATATTTTCTGAGTTATTTCCCTTTGTTGATTTTCAGACTTAATTTTTGTCTGGGGCATAAAAATTTGGGCATAACACGAAAAGTATTTGAGGTATTACTTTGAAACCTCACAGGTGGAAAGATCTCATGGAGTGCATTGTGCAAGAATGATAACTGTTGTATTTTTGGAGTTATTTCCCTTTGTTTATTTTTTTGGATTTAATTCTTGTGTGGTGCATAACTTGTAAAGTATTTGAAGTGTTGCCTTAAACATTTATAGTAGATAGATCTCATTGGTCTGAGTGCAGTACACAAGAATGATAACTCAATAATGATAATGATGACTACAAGCTTGCAACATATATATAATTAACGTCATAAGTGCTTAATGACGTCATAATTTTTCTTACAGTTAATGTTTTGAATTCATAGTCATTCTGACACTCCTCTGATGAAGACTGTATAGTCGAAAGTGCTCGGGAAAATTATTACATATTGCACTGTTTGAATATTTTATTTCTCCCCCCCCCCCCCCCCCCCCCCCCCCCCAAAAAAAAAAAAAAAAAAAAAATATATATATATATATATATAGATATATATGTGTGTGTGTGTGTGTGTGTGATTTGGTGTTATTTTGTACCTCACAAAATAGATTATGCTTTATCAATAATTTGTCAAAAGATCGATTTTCTAGTCAATTCTTTCATCAAACATGCTTAAATGCAGGCGACACAAGTGTTCCGAGGAACACCCACATCTAGTTTTTTGGTCATATTCATGATATCTTTCGGCCTTAGATTTATTTATGTTTATTTTGGGTATCGCTGGGCTTGATTTGACCAGACTTCTAATTACAAATTGATCCATTTAATTTGAGACAAACAGAAACATCACCGCTTACGAAGTACAACTAATGCCTTCGATTTGCCCCGTGTGTTTCGGCTAGGTAAGTTGTATGTAAAAAAAAAAAGCGTTTAAATGCTGCTGTCTTTCTGTATACCAGACCTTATACTTCCAGAACCTTTTAATGCAACTATTACAATATCATATACATGCATTAGTCAAACAATTTGACATATAACAAATAATATATGAAAGCCAGATTTTGATCTCAGTGCAGACGTATTCTATTTGACAATCGAGTGCTTCCATCTGCAGCGTGTGATACTAGGTATTTCCCAAGCTGACTTCATTTGGATGCTAACTTTGCAAACAGTTTGGTTTGTAAAGGGATTGTCAAGTTTTTTGTATGATATTGTTATCATGGATTGAAATTACTTAATTTAGATCAGTTTAAAATGGAAATGTTTACTTTTCTGGCAGTAAATTTACCCATGTTGGGCATAGGATTTCTTCACCCCTGAACTTCACCCTCTTGTAATTTATTAGGTCAAGTACTACTTTTAGAAATTAATTGTGATGTTTTTAGTAAGCTGCCCTTCAAGTTAACAACAGCTTAAATCTGTTGTATATGAAATTAGAAAATAAAATTGTATTGGAATAAGCCAGCTGGAAAATTTGTTAAGATTTCCATAGAATTTCATTTGTTTATAAAATAGATTTAATGAATAATCTAAATGAAAGTAGCTCATAGTGAAAGTTCAAACTTTCCACAGATTCATTATATAATATATACATTGCATGTATAGTTTAAAACACTAAAAGTAGTAAAATGAATATATACAATTGAGATTGTGACAAAATTCAAGCAACCTACATTCTTGTCGTTTCTGAACACCTCAGTAAGATAAGACTACCAGTAATAACCAACATGAGTACCGGTATACATCTAAAAAAAAGTGCCATTGGCCCATGGTCCTGTATTAGAGTTTTAGACTAATGACTATGGATCTGAAGGTTAGAATTGGATTCCAGCAGAAAGTATTATTTCTCTGAATCTGAGTATTGTAGATCCCATGACTGGGTTTTAAGCAACAAATAACTTGACATGTACAAAATATTTGGTGCAACCTAGGAACTACCGAGATGGATTGGTAAACCTTCAAAAAACTTTGTTTCCCAATATCAAGATAAAGAATATGAATGTTTTGAAAAATATAAATTACTCTGTCCTTAAGGTAATCCATCCATAATTAAATTATAATCATTGTCCTTCAAATGCTTAAAAAAATTAAGTGCAAATGCAAGCATATATTGATTTGGAGTTAAAGGCTCTTTTGCTCAAAGTCAATAAAAACTTGCTTTTACTATAAAATTCCCATGATGGACCATGATCACAATTTAATGGTGGCTGGATTACCTTAACTGATGCAGTCACCCTTGACTTTTGCGTGTTTGGTAGTGCTAGGGTCAAGAGACAGCTGAAAAAGATAGTCTAGACTATGTGTTACTATTTGAAGCATTTGCACATTATTTTAAAAGCTAGAATTTTGAAAAAGTGAAAAATAAGGTGGATTCAGGTAGATTCTGGTAAATAGGTAGATTTTGGTAAGCTGAGTAACCAATTTGAATGGTTATTTTTTTTTTTAAGACCTCTCTAGCTATAGTGAAAGCACTAAAATATTTTCAACTTCTCCACCATTTGTCTTTGTGAACAATAGTGATTTGAAAACCACATTGAATGGCTTTGAGTCATCTGATAGACTTGAAAAACTGTTCGACAGTGAGTGGAAAAACTTACAACAGTTTGTTAAGATGATACTTGAACTTTACTTGGGTTCAAGCAATAGGCTATTTGTAGGGGGATTATGTATCCTACTTGATCTTTATACTTCTTCATACATGTTGAGTCCAGTCACAATTTGTCTTCTGTTAAATCAAAACCTCCAGTAAGACTTTTAACATTTCTTAAGTATCACAAAAGGAAGCTTTAGGTTGTATTTTTGATGGGTCCCATGGGACCAAGGTCACTGTTACTAAAGATTGAGGATTTAAATTGATAATTATTATGAGTCAGGGAGATAATGCTAGTGTGCCAGTGTCACTCTCTAGGAGTATTTATAATGACAATGACAGCTCTAATATTGCTTGAGAAATTGATCACAAAAATATTTAGTATTTTTTCTTTGACAATTAATGAGATATGTACTTTTTAGCTTGCAACTAACTATCATTCATAAATCTGAGTAACCAGCTATGCTTATTGATAATTTAACATGATTTCACTAAGGTCTTCAGTGGTATTAAACATAGATCTCACGTTGAGCTTTTGCAATTGACCTTCTTTGCTGTTCGTTGTGCTTGTGAACACTCCAAAGTCACATTTTTTGGTGACAGGAAATTTGCTCTTCATGATATTAAAAAAATAAAACTTGTGAACACTCTACTAAGGCCATATTTTTAGCCCAAATAGGTCATGAGTGCAAATATGAAAAAAATAGAACACTTTAGAGGCTATATCTTTCGCCCAAACTTCATGAAACGTTGTCAGAATGTTTGTCTACATTCAATCACAGATGAGTTAAAAATTAGGTCATTTTTTGCTCTATCTTCATAAACTATACATGTACTGGTAACAAGCCTTTGACACCAATCTTACTCATGAATGTGAGTGACCTCAGAGCCATCATGGACTTCTTGTTTTCCTTCTTTATCATTGGTCGTTCAATGATATCATGATGTCCAAACATTTTTTATTTTTTTTGGCAAAGTGTGGTTTGATGCTTTATTTGACAGCCAAAAAAACAAAAACAACAACAACACAAAAAACAATAACCTAACAATATCTTCATAGTTTTATTTATATATGTAAGTTAATGTAACTATATTTATATAAATTTTACAATGTCCATTTCAGAAAGTTCTACTGCACTTTGCACGTATCTGATAATCTTTTCCCCCATTATCTGTGATCCAGGATTGTACCAGCTGCAGCCAGTATACACACTAGTACAGTTCTGTGTATCTGATAATCTCTCCCCTTTCTGATCCAGGATTGTACCAGCTGCTGCCAGTATACACACTAGTACAGTTCTGTGTATCTGATAATCTCTCCCCTTTCTGATCCAGGATTGTACCAGCTGCTGCCAGTATACACACTAGTACAGTTCTGTGTATCTGATAATCTCTCCCCTTTCTGATCCAGGATTGTACCAGCTGCTGCCAGTATACACACTAGTACAGTTCTGTGTATCTGATAATCTCTCCCCCTTTCTGATCTAGGATTTACCCTTTTAAATCCCTCGCTTATTTTTTCCTTTAGTATACACACTAGTGCAGCTCTGTCCTCATGGAGAGTCAAGTCACCATTCCCATCTCCCAAGAAGGAGCTTATCTCCCACAGCAGGGTTAGAGGTATCGACATTCTCAGGGACCCCAAACTTAACAAGGTAAGGTCTAATAGCTGATATCTTCAGGATGGTTGCAGTAACAGATATATTAGGTCTCTAAATTTCCAGGTGGTTGGGAAGGCGCCTATATTAAGAAATAACTTTGGGTACATAGCATATCTAGAGAAAACTGCACAAATTTAAATAATTTTAAAAGTGAAGAGGTTTATAAGAAGGGGAAAAAACGGATATGTATTAAGTTACCATTTTGTTACCAGTGTCATACATGTCAACTAGTTAAAATTGAATCAATAAATTCAAAGAAAAAAAAAGAAAATCGCAGGTCAAGTGAATGTGACTTTTTGCACTGTTTTAGGCATGAAAAAAGTCAGATCAGTTTTAATTTGGGTAGGTTTTGTAGGTTTTCATTTTCATGATAACAGTTAGCTCTCCATGTGAAATAGCTACCTGTATTTAATATACCGGTAGAGAATTGGTTTCAGTGAGTTTGCATGATTAAGCATGAGTTGCTCCATGATGGTTTAACATGATACAACACCAAAACCTTCTTATAAAGGCTTACCAAAGCCCGGTCCATTCACACTTCAGGGTCAGGCGTTCACTCTGCGAGAGAGACAGCTGATGGGGCTCCACGGTCTTTTACCACCGGTTGTCATCAATCAAGACACCCAGATGCAGCGTGTGCTCGACAACTTCCGCAAACGTCCAACGGATGTTGACCGCTACATCTACTTGATGGCCCTGTACGACAGGAATGAGCGACTGTTTTACCGCACTCTTTGTGAACATGTGGAGGAGATGATGCCCATTGTATACACACCCACTGTCGGGAAGGCATGTCAGCAGTATGGACTGCTGTACAGAAGACCAAGGTAGGAACAATTTGTTGTATTCTGTAACTTGTACTAGTGTCAGGCGTGTAAAATTACACTTGCCTGCTCAACCTGTATGAAATTTTGAACATGGTGTTAAAAGTTTTGTCAGCTGAAGAGATCTTGTGAAAAGTCCATATGCCTTAGCATTGAGCCAGTCTCCATTAAAACTTAGTCAGAATATTTGTCTATGCCCCTTTTCTTGTTTTTACATGAATTTGTCTTTCCCCACACATACAACAATGAAACAATGCTATAGATTGTGCAATGTTATTCAGATGAGCACTAAAGGGTCTTGACCCTGTTATTACTCTGTGGTTTTGTTTTTCAATGTCAAAGATGAAATGAATGGTTAACTTGCTTCTCGAAAGTAGTCTGTAATAGAATTTAGATACTCTAATATGCAAATCAATATGTGTATGTAGGAAGGTTTTGCAAATTAATGTATGCCAGAAGCTTAGACTGAGAAGCAAATTTGATGTTTGAGATTACGGTTTTAAGAGTATATGGCCTGATGATTTCATCTTTCCTCCATGTCATTCAGATTTAGGTCACACTGAAATATTAATGACATTCTAGACAGTCATTATGTCTCTGAGTCTCTGGTGATTATTTAGCATTTTAGAGGTTTTTGCTATTGATTTTTGTCTCAAGGGAGTTCTGAATTCCAACTGTGATACAGTGCATGGTAAACTGTTTTACAAACCATTTATGTACATCATGTGTCTGCTTCCTATTAGACATGTCTAGGTGTGTGTCAGCCTTTGTGTTTATGCCTGTTTGTTTACGTCAAGACGTGTATATCTTGAAGATTAGGTTTGTCCAGATACCTTGAGATGCAGTTTATCTATTTTTCCCTATTGTCACAGTCTAGACCCTCAGCCATTATAGCCCCTGGTGGCTTGGCAATATGTGTTGTCTGTTGCAATCAATTTATATATCTCACTGATATAGCTTCCCTATAATAAAGTTGTGTTCAGTGAGTACTTTGTCATGCAATCATTCTGTCTGTATGTCCATTTGTCTGTCCATCCATTGTAGATACAATCTTACGCAACCGTTTTTTCTTCTGTTATTCCACGGTTGTAATTAAATATTAAAATTCAGGCTCTGATCAAATAAGTGAATACATGTACAGTATTTGTCTGTCATTCTGTCATTATATAAATCTTTATTAATTTTGCTAATCTCCTTTCTTTCATGGATGTCACTCTACCTTGTAAGTTGGTATTTGGAGACTGAACATGATAATTTATTACATAAATGTACATATTGAATGTTTGTTCATTCAGTCAACTGTTTGTCATGCTGTCTTTTCTAAATGGTACATTTCACAATGACAGCCCTATTGCCCACCAGCAGTGTGCTTACTAGATCATTTATTTCACTCAGAGTGACTGCTTCACTTAAAATGCAATATCCTGGCTTTCTATTGTTTTATATGCTTTTCATGCCTGAAGAAAAGTCTGTCATGTCCCTTTTATAATTATCAAGTCGGTTTTTAAGAATAATGTTATAAAGTATGAATTTATGTGAATATTTCAGAGGTCTGTTTATCTCTATCAATGACAAGGGACATATCTATGAGATGATCTGCAACTGGCCAGAGAATGATGTCAGGGTAAGTATTGATGGGTCTTGTTTACAATATATATATATATGATACAGATAGGGGCTATCCACGGTTTGAATTTAGATAGATTTTGCACTTGCTACTTTTAGCAAGTGGTAAATTTTTTTACTTGCTAAATGAAAAATCAACTTGCAACTTTAAAGTTTCAAATTCCTTACTTGTATGGAGTCAAGTGTCAGTTTTAACAACACAGTGCAAAACTATGTTGATAACAAGCTGAGTGGGTAATTTTAATTTTGGGCCCCATATGGCAGAGTGGTGGGTCATTTCTGTCTCTTTCCAGGCATCCACCATCTTGTAACTTTATTGTTTTGGATAATAGTTCTTAAACTCAACATTAGCCACTCTATTTCCACTTGCAAAAAATAGCAAGTACATGAAATTTCCACTCGCATTTAAAAATTTTCACTGGCATTTCCCAAGTATGCGAGCTTAAACTCGAACCCTGCTATCTAATGTAGAAATGCATTTTAATTTGAAAATATTCACTCGTAATCATTAAAGGCCGTAACTTGTTTTCTTTGCAAAATTAAAAGATATGAATAGTCTTCAGCACAAGTCCTGGAATATTTTGTATGGTATATTGTGGTACGTACTATGGTGTTTACTACCTAAAAACACCGATATACTGTGGTTCAGTTCTAACCTGTGGTTCCCAGCTCTAATCTTATGATAAGGGTTGGTAATGATAACAAAAACTAATTATTTTTTTTTAGTTCTTCATGCTGATTATAGTGTTATGAACTGGTTGCCTGGCATTCTATCTACTGATTTAAGTTTGGTCATGACTTTTTTTAGCTCACATGAGCACAACGTGCTCAAGGTGAGCTTTTCTGATCGCCTTTTGTCCGGCGTCCGTGCGTCCGGCGTCAACAATTGCTTCAAACAACATCTCCTCCTAAACGGCTTGGCCAATTTGAAAAATATTTTGCAGGAATGTTCCTTGGATGAAGCTCTACTAAAGTTGTATAAATGGTTCTGGTCCATTGCATAATTAGGTCACAGGAGCAAAACTGCAAGGCCTAGAGCTTAGATATTTGGTATGTAGCATCATCTTATGGGCCATTACCAAGATTGTACAAATCCTAGCCCTACGGTGATAAATGCCCCCACAGGGGTCACTTGTTTACATAGAGTTATATAGGAAAATCTTTAAAAATCTTCTTCTATGAATCCATAAGGCCTAGAGCTTAGATATTTCATATGTAGCATCATCTAATGGTTCATTACCAAGATTGTTCAAATCATAGGCAAACGGTGATAAATGCCCCCACAATAGGGGTCACTTGTTTAACATAGAGTTATATAGGAAAATCTTTAAAAATCTTCTTCTATGAATCCAAAAGGCCTAGAGATTAGATATTTGGTATGTAGCATCATCTTATAGTTCATTACCAAGATTGTACAAATCATGACGTTATGGTGATAAATGCCCCCGCACCAGGGGTCACTTGTTTTACATAGAGTTATATAGGAAAATCTTTAAAAAAAAGTCTTCTACTATGAATCCATAAGGCCTATAGCTTAGAATTTTGGTATGTAGCATCATCTAATGGTTCATTATCAAGATTTTCAAAATGGTGGCCCTTTGGAGATAAATGACCCCGCACTAAGTCTTCTCTGAAACCATAAGGCCCAGTGCTTATATATTTGGTGTGTAGTATTGTCAGGGCTAAAATGTTTAAGATTGAGTTATATCAGAATTCTTGTCTGTTTAAAAACCTTGTAATCAGTTGTAGCAATGGTACTCAGGTGAGCGTTTCAGGGCCATCATGGCCCTCTTGTTTCAGTAAAATCTTTTATTTAATGACAGAGCCTGTAATAAATATTATATAAGTCATGTGTAAGTCATCTGTATATCTCTCCTATTAGGCTATTGTTGTGACTGACGGGGAGCGTATCCTGGGCCTCGGCGACCTTGGTGTCCATGGAATGGGCATCCCCGTGGGTAAACTGTCTCTGTACACTGCCCTTGGGGGCATCCCACCCCAGAGTTGTCTACCTGTCATCTTGGACGTCGGCACCAATAATGAGGTAAAAACATCATCACACCCCACCCTCTCTGCATGATGCACCCATGGTAAACAATCACATATATATAAATATTCCTGACACCTTTTTTTTTTTTAGATTTTTATGCTCCCTGAAAGGTGAGCATACAGTCTTCGTCCGTCTGTCACACTTTTTGTCCAGAGCATAACTCAAAAAGTGTGAAAGCTAATAACTTGAAACTTCACAGGTGGATAGATCTCATGGAGGAGAAGTGCAGTGCACAAGAACCGTAACTCTGTATGTCATTTTTTTGGAGTAATTGTCCTTTGTTAAACTTCATATTTTAGTTTTGTTCAGAACATTACTCATGCACTATAAGACATATAACCTTGAAATTTCACAGGTAAATAGATCTCATGCAGGAACAGTGCAGTGCACAAGATCATTAACTCTGTAGATCATATTTTTGGAGTTATTGCCCTTTATTTAATTTCATACTTAATTTTTGTGTGGAGCACTATGAGACTTATAACCTAACCGGTCTACTGTGATTTATTGCCCACCCCTTGTGTTAATAGGTTAAAAATGAAAAGCCATATGGATTAAGATTATGGTGAAGTCCAATTAGCTTGACGCCAAAACAAGTATAAACCGGTCCTAAATGTTTGTCTGAGGTTGTTCAACTAAGGTAATTATTAAAAGCAAGATTCACATGCATTTGTTTGTCAGAGGTTTGTACAGCTTTTCACTGGTAAAACCGATATGCACATGGAGAGGTTAGAGCAAAAATAGGCTTAGTGCATATATATGTACAACAATGAGCCAAGTTTAGTTCTCAACCCTAGATATTCATTTCTGGGTGTTTTGGCGTCATGTTAATTGCATGTGGCTAGCACTGACTTAAACATTTCATTATTTTTTTACTGACTCTCATGAAATTGAAAGTAAAATTTTATTTTTCTGTCAGGGAATTTCATTTTTTTTTTGTTCCTTGTTCATTATTCTTTTACCAAAAGAAAAATAAATTGACCTAAATTCTTTTTCCTCCTTCTACAACTGTGATTGAAATTTGTGGTCCGGAATTCAAGAATTAAAGACCTTTAAAAAGTTAAGAAATGTAGAGATATGTAGTTCTTGTGCAATGTATTTCTCTCCAATCAAATCTATCCACCTATACAATTTCATGACAGTACCTTATCGGTATATGTAAGTAACAGGCATTATCTTTTCCTGGATTTCGTCATTTCTCAGATAATACCTTCAGCACACTTACACAACCCCATATTTATTACACCCCAGCAAACAATGTTTGAGAGGGGGTATAACATAGGAATCGGTCAATTGATTGGTTGTTTGTAGGCATGTCCTTCTGTCTATTTGTGGCAAAAACTTGTGACGCGAATTATTTCTATATTACTTCACCAATTGAGATGAGATTTTGCATATGCATTTATAATGACGTGTAGATAGTTCTAGTTTATAAACATTTTTAAGATATTAATGCTTTCATTTAAGGGATAATGCTTTTACAACACTTTCCTCATTTCTGTAGATTCTCTATACATTAGAACCTAAGCTAAAATTAATACTCATAGTATTAGGCCTTTCAGAAAAAAAAAGATAATCCCCTTGATGATATAAACTGCTGTACAAATGAATATTTCATACAGTGACAAGCATACAGTGATAATCGCCATGTATAAACATAATGTCTTCACATCAAGCCTTTGTTTAATAATGAGCAGTCATAAGACTTGCCTTGAAAGCTACAGATGAACAAAGTAATTTTCATATAGACAGCATTATACCAGCCACTCATGAACATTTGGTTGAAGCAGTTGGGATCGCTTATTCTTTCATAGGCCATTTTTTCTTACATTTCTTCAACATCTAAATGGCTGTTTTAGATTTTAATAGGGACACTAACACACAGATTACAAAATATGTTTATATATATATTTCTTCCTCATCATGTGTCATTAGAGCTAAAATGAATAAGAAATATTTTCCAGTACATTCTACTCGAGAATTTTAGTTCAAAGGTAGATCATTAGTCCAGTTTGCAACTTGCTGATTGTTTTATTGTATATTACTTATTTGATCAAATTATGGGGTCTCTTGATTGTGCAGTCTTTCAATTGTTTTTTTTTTTTAAATCATTTATAGAGGTAATTTTCCAGATTGGATTTCTTTATCATATTTTTTCATGAACAATTTTTATTATACCCCCGAAACGAAGTTTGGGGGGGTATATAGGAGTCACCCGGTGGTCGGTCTGTTGGTCGGTCGGTCCAGCGGTCCGTTGCGTTATTGGAATTCAATACAACTTCATGCAATGATCAAGCACATGGAGAGGAAGTGCAGTGCACAAGAACCATAACTCCATCTTGACTTATTACAGAGTTATTGCCCTTTGTTACTTTTCCTTGTCCGGAGCATAACTTGAAAAGTACTAGTTGGATTTCAAAACAATTTCATACAATGGTCAACCACAATATGAGGAAGTGCAGTGTACAAGAACCATAACTCTATCTAGAGTAATTACAGAGTTATTGCCCTTGTTACTTTTCCTTGTCCAGCTAACTTGAAAAGAACTGGTTGGAATTCAAAACAATTTCATACAATTGTCAACCACAATAAGAGGAAGTGCAGTGCACAAGAACCATAACTCTATCTATTCTAATTACAGAGTTATTGCCCTTTGTTACTTTTCCTTGTCCGGAGCTTAACTTGAAAAGAACTGGTTGGAATTCAAAACAATTTCATACAATTGTCAACCACAATAAGAGGAAGTGCAGTGCACAAGAACCATAACTCTATCTATTCTAATTACAGAGTTATTGCCCTTTGTTACTTTTCCTTGTCCGGAGCTTAACTTTAAAACTACTGGTTGGAATTCAAAACAATTTCATACAATGGTCAAGCACAACCTGTGTAACCCGGCCAAAAATCTGGAAAAAAAACTAATGTAAAAATGTCTTTTTCATACTCTTCTTCTTAATCCTAATAACTTCATCATTTCTAAAGCAGTATTGCGGGGGTATTAATCACATTTAGTGATAGTTATAGTTTTTTTTAGGGGTATTAAGTCAATTCATTTTGATATGTTGATCAAAGATTTTGTGTTCAGATCTCTAATAAATTTCCAATTGAAGAATGACAGCTTCACGTAGAAATGTTTTCACTGCATGTATTTTCAAATCTATGTACGAAATACCAGTACTAGAAAAATGAAAATCAGCACATGTATTTGCTTATGTTTTTGAAATCTAAGAGTCATGTCATGACATTTAAAGAAACACTCTTAAGCACTTTTTATGCTTTCATTTTAGTTAGACACACTGTTAGTGACATTAGTTTATTTATTTTGACTTTAATCAACTAGCAGCTTCATGTATGAAGTTACCTTTTCAGCATGTGCTACTTACTGTTATACATGTGACCAGACATTTTTTTTTATTAAGAATGATGATTATAATTCATCATTAATATATTGCTTTAGTCTGTTAGCTTACACCTGTGTATGTTTTTTCTTCAAAAGCCACTTGTGAAATGGTGAAAACTTTATGTATATTTTTTCATACCAATGGCCAGTGACTGTTACTCACTGTTTTTTTTTTTTGTTTTTTTAAATATGTATATAAAATTTAAGATTGCTCCTGTGTATGTTTCTCTATTAAAACAGCAGGTTGTATAAATGTTTCATATTTATTTCATGCACTTTTTCTTCAGTTTAACTGGAAATAGAAAAAGAACAAGAGCAAAGAATTTGTCCTGATTGCATTTCATAGGTTTCACAAATATATATATATATATATATATATATATATATATATAATTATATATATATATTATATATATATATATATTGCTAATGTCTACTGGTTTTTGACCTCAGAAGAAAAAAATAATGGCTGTATTGAATATATACCTCTGGTTTGAGCATTCATACATACATTAATGATGTAAATGATGATAATTGTTTAATATATAAATTATATGACATAACATATAAACTTAATTATAAGTTAAAGAGAACATATTGGAAGTTTCAGGAATTGGTAGAATAAGGAATCCTATCTTTTCTGGCTGTTACAGAGTGTAGCTCTTTTGTTTCTGATCCATTCAGAGACTCATCTCAGAATAATGTTCTGCTTGACTGCTGTTTGCTATTACATTGCCCATCTGAATTTCTGTAAACCTCCAATTGATATCTTTTCCCAGATACTTTCTACACTGGTATATTTATTGTAATTTAGAAAGTTAATGAATGTAAGTTAAATTCCAGTGTAAAAAATTTATCAACCTCTTTTGGACATTAAAGTTGACTTTGGATGGATTTTTCACCTTCATGTCTTTGTCATATTACTTTTGTACATGCATAAAGCTTGCACAAGCTACATTATGATTTTTGCCTTTTTAAAAAGCAGCCATATTTCACATGTTTAAATGAATAAATGCCCTGCTATGTTTTGGTATGTGCTTAAAACTAGAACTCTTGCAGAGGTTGCTTCAAGACCCATTGTACATCGGAAAGAGGAAACCCAGGATTACGGGAGAAGCTTATGATGAATTCATTGACGAATTCATGGAAGCTGTTGTAAGAAGGTACACATTCAATGGGTACCCCATCCACCTCTAACGCACAGTATACCCCCACCCACTTTCTTTATACAGTACATCAGGAGGTACTGTACTGTACTGTATATTTTCAAGGCTTGTATGTTAGCACTGTTTTTTTTTCCTTAGTATTATTATTTACATTTGTTGCAGGGAGGTTAAAAATGACAAAGATTCATCGACAAATGTTTCAATTATTGTGTTCGAAATCAGTGTTATAGATGTGTTCATAAGTGATTACTAAAAACTGATTCAAAAGTTATTCCTTTTGTTTACAAGGACAAATAAAGATTTAAAAAGTAGTCAATCATACTTTTCATAAGACTAAATTTCAGTTTTATAACTCAAGCTAGGTTATTTAAATTTGTTTTTGAAATTTGTTGATGTTAATAAAAGGCCAATTATGATTCCAAAAGTAGTGTATATTCTTCGGACAGAAAAGCAAATGTTTATTACAGATTTGAAAGGAGATGCAAATTTAACATACGTGATGACGACAACATTACTACAAGGCATAAATAAGAACGAATCTTGTACCAAAGATCATTCCATTTTTTACACAAAATATGTGATTTGTATAAACAGCATGATTTTTGTAAAAAATTTAATGTTTCCACTAGAGTTATAACATACACTTATGTATTTGGTGCACCAAATATTGCCATTATTTGAATACGTATACGTTATTCACAAGGCAAATAACCAAATATTTATAACAAGCTAATTATCAAATGATAAACTGATGATGCAAATAACAACCTATCAATCAGTGTCCAGGGAAATCCAGTGCTTAACAATTGCTAGTTTCTTTCAGCCAGGTGTCGTAAATGTTTGTTACCCATGTGCGTACAGTACAGTCCATTCCTCATCTCTAGCTAATCAGCACAATCCTTTTGATTCTACCATACAGGCATCATTGGATATTTTCATAGAGCTTGCTAGTTACCAGTAATCTAACGCTTGCTGGAACCACTGTCATTGTATAATGGCCAAATTAATTGTCTTAAAATTACCATTTTATGAGAAGATTTAGATCCTGAAGGTAACAGCACAGAAAGTCTACTCAAGATAAATATGTTATATGGTTCTAATAATGAGATTGTTAATGTGAGAATAAACATCAAAAACCAGTTAGAAAACAAAATATTCATTTGATATTTGAATATCAAGTACAGTAACCTAATACATGCAAGTCCACTGTTGATCAGATTGATTTGTCATATTATTAAATTCTGTCATAATTAACATTTCTTGCATCTTCCTGATATTAAAGTTAAAACATGGAAGACAATTAAAAAAAGAAGAAAAAAAAACTAACACACAATAGTAAATAGATATATACACAATATAATATATAATAATTATTTATATGTTAAAAAACTACTGGTTTTAATTGTATATGTAATCCATATACAATATTAATACATGTACATGTACCAGACATTTTGTTTTATTAAGATGTCCTCGTTTACTCTCTCCAAGTATAAATTTGATTCTTATTTTAAGAATAGTTATGTATGATGGCAATGTATAAAAAAAAAAAATTATCTTATATTTTCTCAAACAATTTGTTTCCTTTCGTTTATACATTATATCAGGGTGTATTAATATCCCCAAATGAATATTCATATTCATGACCCTGTATCATGATTTGTATTGGTATTTGCTACCTGGAGTATTCGTTACAGCTCTATCTTCCACACACCTGTATGTCTCTGCAAACTGATTTGGAAGTGGTTTTTCAAATTCAAATTATTTCTGATTATAGATAATCTTCAGGAATACTCGTCAATGCAAAAAAGTACACAATGAGAGTATTTTGACATTCATACAAAATACTAAACAACATTTTCAATTCGTATAAGTAACTACTGTTATTTCAGAGCAGTTATTTACACATCATTTGTCTACAACATGTCAACGTCATTTTATAATTTCTTTTTTATGAAAAATGTATCATTATGAGATATACAGTGGTCTGGTGATTCCTTCATTAGATACCGGCAATGACTCAAGCTGCAAGAGCAGTCCCTTGATTTAGCCCTTCTTACTATATATAAATATAAGGGCCATTCTCTGTGCCTGGTCTATAGATAGTTTATCCTATATAATTTCTGTGCAATTCTTCAAAGTCGTTATCAAATCTACCTGTTAGTCCATGGCAACAAAGTTCCATGACCACCTGTCACTGTGATTAACACCTTGACCGAGATGGCTTTGTATTTGTTTTCACACATCATTAAACCTCTAGAGAGTAAGTAGGTGAATCATAATATCAACACAGTCGTGTATAACATATTTTTGCACCTACTAATAAGCTGATTAATCAACTGTTTGTGATAAAGGTAGATAGAAAAAGAGAAAGAGGAGAGCTGCACACGATCAAACAAAACTAAACATAAAAGTTGGTATTTATTCTAAACATGTAAAAATAAGCATAGCTGCCATATCCAAAACTAAAACAAGGTTGGCAATCAGATGATCAGTAGAAATTAAAAACATTTTGACTTAAATTTTACCAAAAGGCTAATCAGTATGCCCGTGGTATTTTTTCTAATGAAAAAACATATTTAATGTTATAAAATACTATCAATTAAAGACTTAACAAAATAATTAATGTAAACACAACATACAAATGTATCAACAAATGTCAACATTAAATATTGAGATCTGAATGATTTCTCGAATAAAGCGATTCAAGTTTTTTTGTCGATCCCGTTCGACGTCAAGGAATCGTGAGACCACTGTTATGGGCCTTTCAGGTCAAGCACAACAAATACAACAACAAATACTCATTGAAAACACCAGCCACTAGTGTGGCTTAACTTGAATTAAACAGCAAAATTCATTTACCTGAACCTGATACCCAAATAAGTTTTTTTAGAATAATATTTAAGAAAATAACTGACATTCATAACTAACAAGGCAAAGGAAGTGGGGGGTGCTACCCTTATACCCATAACCTTGGAAATGGCGCTACAGTGCTGAGTGGGGTTACAGTGCTCAGTATGACTGGTATATAAATAATTAAACTTGAAGCTTTCTGTTGGCAATTCATGCTCTGAATGATGGTATTTCCAATTTAAATTTGGGCAAATGTATTTACATGTTGTCAATAGTGAAATCTGAAGAAAAGACAAATAAATTGGGAAGGGGAGTATTTGCATTCTGATTTTGCTCATTACTGGTTTATAATATGTACATGTATATAATTTGACAATATATCTCCCAGTGACAATGAAAATGCACCTGGACATCTTATTATCAGTGGTTAATAGGATCTTGCAGGGTTATGTAAGTTTTGATTTTTTCAGTAATTACTGAAATGCATTGCCTGCATATTAGAATTTTGAACAACAAAATAAACAGTTATTGCAAAAGTTATTCTACCCTAGTACTGAAGGTCTATATATGATCAAAGCTTTTCACTTAGGTATATATACGATGTATATGTATATAAGGCTAATCAATCATAAATATATCTGCCATTGAGCAAATTTAATTCATGGCAATGCACTGAGTTCAGGAGAAACTATGAATCATGATGTACATGATTATGTGTGTAAGTTTGAGTTTTGAGATTATTTTCTGAAATGGAAGTAAATACATTCCTTATTAAATTAATGGATGTACCCAGAGTAATAAGGAGAGATAATTAACTTACCCTTGTTCTGATATATTTGAATTTGATGAAAAGGTAGGGATGGGAGATGCCTGCTTTCATATACATGTATTGAGTTAGAACATCTGGAGTAACTTGATCAAGACTGGCCAAAGCAGTAATTAATTCAGTTAGTATTTGTCACCATAGATCTAGACTATGTGGTAAAAGCCACTTATCTAGAGATTTTTTTTCATTAGAGAAGTAAGAATCTAAACCTGTCACAGTTTAGTGATAAAAGATGCAAGAATAGTTTAACATAAAATACCAAATAATTTGTAAAAGTTTATGTTCTAAATATACATCTACCAAACAAGTTTATGTTTTCGGGCAATATAGGACTGACTTTGTTCCATACAATATCGTAGCAGGTGGGTGAACCACATACAGTGCTAGTTTTCAGTGGAAAAGTTTTAAACGAAAAAGGTATCAAGTCCCATTTTGAAAAGGGAATGAAATGTTAGATTAATTACCAAAGTTAGGATGCTGGAACTTGAAAATTTGATCAGATTTTTCTAGTAGGAATACCATATACTGTAAAAAGAGTAGAATGATGAGAGTAAGATGAAGTCCCTTTAATGGTTCCGCTACATTTCGGACTTCATGGCCTTTCACGGAGATAACCAAGGTTTCCTTATGTTTCATAAGGGTACCTTGGTTATCTTGGTAGAGGTTAAGTGGTCCAAGACATAGTGGAACCATTACAGGGATTTTACCTTAAGTGCTTTCTTAGAAGGACTACATGTATCATGTAGAGGACCTTCAGCTGCTTCTGCATATACACCTCTCTCTTTAAAAATTCAAAGAACCATGTATTAGTATATTTCAACAATTTGTTAATACATCTGTCTTAATAAGAATAATTACCAGATTTATTATGTGTGAATGAAGCCTCTGCTTTTGCAGTAACACTGGGCAAACTGGTTTTTATGAAGACATTATTGGGCATAGAATTCAGTGTTAAAAAAGATTGTGGATTTGAATCCTACTTGAGAAAAATTCTTACGCACTACCTGGGTATAAGGCCAACCCACAGGGGCTTGGCACATGTTTTTTTTTTTTTTTTTTTTTTGTTTTTTTAAGAAGAAAACAAAATCTGAAGGAAAAAAAAATCATATCTTTATGTGCCAAGCCCCTGTGGTAACTACCTTTAGCAAGAGCATTTAATGTAATCTAAAACAAACAAACAAAAACAATAAACATCTTTAAATTTAATTTTTAAAATCTTACTCCTCAATTGACAGAAAAGTAATGTAGCTTTAGCTTTGATAAAATGAAATGAGGAAGGCTGACATCTATTATTTCTTTGTAAGAAGTTTTGTTTTTTTGTAAACATTTTGCATGTATTGAATAATTTATATGTAATGGGCCTCGTCTAAATGTGTGTTTTGTTCACAGGTATGGTCAGGACACGCTTATACAGTTTGAGGACTTTGGAAACAGCAATGCATTCAAACTGCTGGCCAAGTACAGGGACCAGTACTGTACATTCAATGATGATATTCAGGGTAAGTGGGCAGTTCTTTGATTAAGTGATGTATTTTTTTAAGAAGAGTATAAGCAAATTCATGAAAGAAAAATCTTTCTTTTTCAGTCAAGTTGAATGCAGTAAATCATTACTTGATGTATGAGAAATACTTTTAAGGTCTTCAGTCTTAACATCATCATCAAAATAATTAACTAATCTATGATGATTCAGTGCACATTTTTAAAATTCTGCCCCTGTTTTGTACACATGGAAGCAACTACCTGTATCTTTCTGTGAATTTGCATTTTTAGATCAGGGAAAAATCGCAGTACCTATTTACCTCTTCTGGCATTTGTTACCTATTTGCAGGCACAGCCTCAGTGGCAGCAGCTGGTATCTTTGCCTCCCTCCGCATCACTGGCAAGAAGCTGTCAGACAACGTGTTTGTCATGCAGGGAGCCGGAGAGGTGAGTGTGCTTAATGAAAGGAAGAAAGTTTGGAAACCAGAAGAGATTGCTCTGTTCTTAAAGTAATGAGGTTTGTTATTTGAATTTGAAGCTGCCTTAAGAATAACTAGAGGGAAACAAAGAGGTTTATAAACGTGCTTGACATTAATTTTAAAATGTGAGGATTTATGTCTGAATTTCAATCTCTTTAGTGCAGGTGCTTGAATCAGATTATTTTCATAAAAGGTAGTTGCTACTGACTTAAGGTAGGGCTAGTAGGTCTGTGGTTTTTGTTTCTAATACACTCATTACAGTAAAGCTCTTACATAAGGAAAAGATGTAACCTTAAGGACATTTCAGCAGGTTACCACTGATTTTAAATTTGGCAAAAAATATTGTTTTGAATTTCTCATTTACTTTTGGTAGAATGTTAAAAGAAACCTAAAATTTTAAGATTCCAGTATTAAAAACATGATTAAAAGTATGTTTGCCAAATGTTGAAGGTCCAAAAAGTCACATTTTAGTGTTTGAATGCAAATTTGGCTAAAATTTCAATAAAATATCAGTTTTATTTAAAAAAAAAAAAAAAAAAAAAAGCATGGTGAGGTATAATTTTTTTTACATTTTCACAAAGCCTTTATACCAGAGAATTGAAACTGAAAAATTAAAGGAAATCTGTCAATTGAATTTTTTTATCAAGAAAAATCTATTTAAAATTTCATAACTTTCGGGTAGCTTTTGTATATATTTTAGTCCAGACACAATGACTGTTTTTGCTGGTAGTGTATTATCCATGCATGTTTGACAGTATTTTCACCTGTAACTTATAAAACACACTGTAAGTGACAAATTATGCTTAAAATATTCAGAAAATATTATTTTCATATATTATTAAAGTGTTTAGAATTTTGTAATGCTTTGATTTTTTTAACAGTTTTAGCAAACAGTGATGTTTTACCATAAGCTAAATCTCTAAAACTATCATGGTGACCCACTATTTTTAATTCTCATATCTTTTAGTTACAGTCTAAAGTACTTATGTGCAAAATTTTAGAAAAATCTGTCCCATTAGAAAAAACCCGCTGAAACGCCTTTTATCTAAGGTTAACATAGTGTTAATGTGTTTCGCTTCTCATCAAAGCTTCTCAATTCCTAGTCCTAGTCATGTATGTGAGAGGGTACAGTGGTTGCCCATCCAGGCAAGTAGACTTTCTCCGGGCTGTCCGGTTTCCTCCAACAATAATGACCACATACGCCAGCATCAAGAGTGATTAATAGAAGTTGTGAGAAGTTGTTTCATAATCAATGTAAATTTAACAAAGTCTAAAATATAAGGTTTGCTAAAGTCTAAAATTTAAGGTTTGCTACTCCTTCACTTTGTAAAATATATGAAATCAAATGAGCCCAGAAAATAGTTTTAACCATGAAAAGCATGTCACAGATTAATCCATATATCATTTAAAATTCAATAAATAGATTTTCATCAAGTCATAGATTTGTACAAGTATTTTTTTGTGTTTTAAAGAATGATAACAACTTGATAAAATATTCATCTTTATAGCTATTGTGTGCATTTTGTAATATAAAAAAAACAACACTTTTTCAGAATTGGTTTATGTTTGTATATGTGAAAAAAAAATGTCTGGATAGTTGTCAGCTGATATTTGGTTTGTTCTTAGCATTGTTTAATTGACAAGGTAAATATTTGCATGACATTTTTAGCTCGACTATTTGTAGAATATGAGAGCTATTGTAGTCACCCTGGCATCGGCGTTGGCGTTGCAGCTTTTGGTTAAAGTTTTGCGTGCAAGTTACTATCAACCTTATATCTCAATAACCATTTATGGTATTGACTTGAAAGTTTATAAATATGTTCAGGGGCATCAGACAACAAGGTAGATAACTCTTGACTGAATTTAATATGAATTATGGCCCCTTTTTAACTTAGAAATTTTGGTTAAAGTTTTGCATGCAATAGAAAATTTGGTTAAAGTTTTGCGTGCAAGCTACTATCTAGTTTGTATCTCAATAACCATTCATGGTATTGACTTGAAAGTTCATGAATATGTTTAGGGGCATCATACAACCAAGGAATTCATGCTTATATCTCAGTATCAAGCATGCGATTGATTGAAACATCTTTAATATGTTTAGGGGTATCATACTTTCATGGTAGATAACTCTTGAAGGAATATATTACAAATTATTGCCCTTTTTAACTTAGAAATTTTGGTTAAAGTTTTGCATGCAAGTTACTTTCATGCTTATATCTCAGTATCCAGGCATGGGATTGATTTGAGACATCTTTAATACATTTAGGGGTATCAGACTATAAAGGAAGATAACACTTGATGGAATAAATTAAAAATTATGACCCCCTTTTAACTTAAAATTATGGTTAAATTTTTGCATTCAAGCTACTATCCACCTTATATCTCAGAAATTGCTTGTGGAATTGACTAGAAAGTTAAGGTGTGTCTTCAAGGGCATCAGAAAACAGGAGGATAACTTTTGGACTGATGCAAATTATGGCCCTTTTCTAACTTGGATTTTTGGTTTAAGTTTTGCATGCACAGTGTTATTGTGCTTATGTCTCAGTAACTAGGCATGGGATTGATTTTAGACATCATAAATATATTAAGGGGTATCAGGCTATCAAGGTATATCATTTTTTACTATTACTATGAAGGGCAAGAATTTAAATAGATTTCATTTGATTTACCAACAAGCATTTTGAATAGTCGAGCGTGCTGTCCTCTGACAGCTCTTGTTTTTTGTCCTTATGTGAATGTCCCTGTATTTTTATGCCACCTCATGTTAACCTAAACTGTGTTAAATTTGGTCTTCAATTTTGCTGACTGCTCTTGCACTAATAACAGTTAAAAACTGGTATGTGTGTACAAGCATACCTAAGCAAACCCCCCATCCTTTCAGGCTAATCTGGGTATTGCCAATCTGATATCTCTGGCTATGGAGGCAGAGGGTACACCCATTGAGGAGGCCAGGAAGAAGATCTGGATGGTGGACTCCCGTGGTCTCATTGTCCACAATCGGCCAAAGGGTGGTGTGTCTGGACACAAGGTGGACTTTGCTCAGCACCACGATCCCATTGACACACTGGAGGAGGTGGTTAAAGTGATCAAACCCACTGCTCTCATTGGTAAGGTTGTCTTCGCTGTAAAAATAATCATTTTAAATGCATTTTGTATTTTTATATGTACCAGTATGCACTTATAAGGGTCATTTTGGTTAAGGCAGCAATTCATTTAGGATCATATGTCTGTTTTTATGCCCCCTTTTTTAGCTCACCAGAGCACGAAGTGCACAGGGTGAGCTATTGGGATCACCCTTCGTCCGTCGTCGTCCGTCGTCAACAATTTGCTTTAAAAGACATCTCCTCTGAAACCGCTGGACAGAATTTGATAAAACTTTGCATGTATGATCCTTGGGTGGGCCTCTACAAAAATTGCTCAAATAAAGACAATCCATGAAGAACTCTGGTTGCCATGGCAACAAATAGAAAAAATATTTGAAAACTTTGAAAATCATCTCCTCTGAAACCGCTGGACAGAATTTGATAAAACTTGGCATGTATGATCCTTGGGTGGGCCTCTAAAAAATTGCTCAAATAAAGTGATCCATGAAGAACTCTGGTTGCCATGGCACAAATAGAAAAAATAATTAAAACTTTGAAATCATCTCCTCTGAAACGCTGACAGAATTTGATAAAACTTGGCATATATGATCCTTGGGTGGGCCTCTACAAAAATTGCTCAAATAAAGTCGATCCATGAAGAACTCTGGTTGCCATGGCCACAAATAGAAAAAATAATTGAAAACTTTGAAAGTCATCTCCTCTGAAACTGCTGGACAGAATTTGATAAAACTTGGCATGTATGATCCTTGGGTGGGCCTCTACAAAAATTGCTCAAATAAAGTTGATCCATGAAGAACTCTGGTTGCCATGGCAACAAATAGAAAAAATAATTGAAAACTCTGGTTTGTCATTTGATTTCCTTATAGAAAAAATCATCTTGAATATGCTGATTTACACATCCTTAGGTGGGCCTCTACAAAAATTGCTCAAATAAAGTTGATCCATGAAGAACTCTGGTTGCCATGGCAACAAATAGAAAAAATAATTGAAAACTCTGGTTTGTCATTTGATTTCCTTATAGAAAAAATCATCTTGAATATGCTGATTTACACTGGTGAGCGTTTATGGCCCTTGGGCCTCTTGTTATACCTTTTGCACTTGTCTAACCATCTATCAGTTTTTTCTTCCGTTATTAAACCTTGTATCCTGGATTTTTCTAAAACTATATGAGCAAGAGTCATAAAACTTTACAGAAATATTCACTAAATTAGGAAATTGTACAAATCATAACCTTTGATTTTGTAAAATAGGTTTAAAGTGGAGGCATCCTTGTCCAGTTGAAAATTCTTTTAGTTTTAGTTCTTTTTATCTTTAATCCTTGACAGTTGAGCAAGACACATTTCTTAAACAATATATTACGAAATAGCCAAGGATATCTGTGTTTAAGGTTTAACTTTCTTGGGTAAAAAGCAGCAGTTGGAACAATGAATATATTTGTGAACCACAGGTGCTGCAGCAGTGCCAGGAGCCTTCACCAAGACTATCCTGCAGGACATGGCCAAGTTTAATGAGCGCCCCATCATTTTCGCCCTGTCCAACCCCACCAGCATGGCCGAGTGTACTGCCGAGGAGGCCTATACACTGACAGAGGTGAGACCAGGCTCAATGTACCTTCCTGGGTTAAAGATTGCTATTAACCCTATACAAAATCAATCCTGTACCTCCCTTAAATCTATTTTGAAAATTCTCAATAATATTTTATTACCGGTATATGACAATATGCCTAGACCGTTTCATTAACTGTTTCATATAATAATCACATATTTTTTTATGCTAACACATAACATTTAATTTTTTATTACTCTGCATCACACGCTTGCAGTCAATATGCATTTCATGTTGAACTCAAACAGTTGGAGTTTAATGACTGGAAATATTATGTGGATAAGGTATTCATGAGAAAGACACGCATTAAGAGTTATTTTCAGATATTGTGTGACCCTTTTTTTTTTAGTGTAAGAATACAAATAGTCTGAGTTGTTCACAGTCTGTTCATCATGTTGTTGTTATAATATCAGTTTACTGAGTTTAGGTCATATAATTAAAAAAAGTCTTACATGAATCATCATTTCATATCAAATTTTACTTAGCTCATTCATGTAAATGCTATTAAGCTTGCCAGAGGATCGCACTATAACATTTTCATTAACTTGTTCAGTAAAATTTGATATGAGAAAAAGAACACGGATAAGGCACAAACACCAGCAACAGGTAATAATAAGTCAAAGTTAATCCCTAAAATTTGGTATGACTTTTCATGTCAGATCCAGTATGTATATCTATTTCTTCTTTTTTTATTGTAATGGCTAGCAATCATTTTTTTTTTATTATTATTATGGTAATATTTTAGATCTTGTTAAGGATTTCCTATGTCTGGGCCCTGTTTTTTTCTGAAGATGTATATGCAATCAATTTCTTTTTGTCATTACATAATTTCCTTAATGCAGGAAACGGGAGTTGCAAAATAAGATTTTACCTTGTCTGTCTTTTTAGTATGATTATGTAGCCGGGTACAGGTATTTGGTGATAAATCAATAGGCAATAAGACATGAGTGTCTCGATAGCTCAGTGGTAGAGCGCAGGAACGGTAGTCCAAATGCGAGTTTTTCAACTCCTCTATCAGTTACCTCGGGCATGTAGTTTCTCAGGAAGGAATCTCAACTGATCCTGAGAAGACTGCTGCCATTAGAGACTGGAAGCCACCAAGCAATGTCAAGGAGCTTCGTCAGTTCCTTGGTTTTGCCGGGTATTACAGGCGCTTTGTCAAGGACTTTTCCTCCATTGCACAGCCTCTGAATGCTCTACTTGAGGGCCACTGTACTCAGAAGGCTAAGGCAAAGAGGAAGTCTGGGAAGCGTCCCAATAAGCCGGCAGAATGGATCTGGGCTGAAGAGCAGGCTTTGTCCTTCTACACATTGAAGGAAAAACTTGTCAACCCTCCTGTATTGGGATATGCAGATTATACGCTTCCATTCATTATCCATACGGACGCGTGTGGTACTGGACTGGGAGCTGTTCTCTATCAGAACCAGGACGGAGTTGAAAGGGTCATTGCCTATGCCAGTAGGGGGTTGCGTCCTAGTGAACGCAAGTACCCAGCTCATAAGTTGGAATTTTTGGCATTAAAGTGGGCGGTTACGGACAAATTCCATGATTACCTCATGGGGAATACATTTGAGGTTGTCACAGACAACAATCCTCTCACTTACATCCTTACCACTGCCAAACTAGATGCCACTGGGCACAGATGGGTTGCTGCACTTGCCAACTATAATTTTACAATTAAATATAGATCTGGCAAGCAGAACACAGATGCTGATGCTCTCAGCAGACTGTTTCCTGACACAGTACAAGCAATCTGCCAGTCTGTTGTCTCCAACTTTCCTCTTGTTGAAAGTTTGTCTTCTTGTGACACTCTTCATTTGGCCAATGGAGAATCGTCCAACTTGGACAGCTTTAGCAAGGTTGACTGGCACTCTGTGCAGAAGGATGACCCCGATCTAGCCCGTGTTATCCACCTGCGGAGCAGCTGTTCTCGTCCCAGGGAGAAAGTATTCAGGAGAGAGATTCCAGCTGTGCAGAAGTTCTTAAGGGAATGGAATAAACTCCATTTCAAGAACAATGTTCTGTACAGATCTGCATCTCTTGATGGACAACCTGTAGAACAACTTGTTGTTCCTAGTTCTTACAGATCCAGAGCCATGCAGGGCATTCATGAGGAAACCGGGCACCAGGGTATAGAAAAGACTCTTTGGTTAGCCAAGCAACGGTTTTACTGGCCTGGACTGGAACGGGACATTGACTACAAAGTAAGATCTTGTCCAAGATGTATTCGACGTAAGACCGGTATCAAACCAGTAGCCAAGCTCATCCCAATAACTAGCACCTATCCTATGGAGCTTGTCTGTATTGACTTCCTATCTTTGGAAAGGTCTAAGGGGGGCTATGAGCATATTCTGGTGATAACCGATCACTTTACAAGATATGCTCAGGCTGTCCCTTGCCGTAATCAAACTGCTCAGACAACAGCGAAAGCTTTGTATGAAAGTTTCTTTAGGTACTACTCCTTTCCAGCCAGGCTCCATAGTGATCAGGGACGCAACTTTGAAAGTAGGATTATCAAAGAGCTCTGTAAACTTTCTCACACTGAGAAAACCAGAACCACCCCATATCATCCGATGTGCAACGGTTCGGCAGAGAGATTTAACCAAACTCTTCTCAAGATGCTGGGTACACTTGAGAACCACCAGAAATCTGACTGGAAGTCGTATGTAGCTCCCTTAGTTCAGGCCTATAATGCCACTAAGAGTGATGCTACCGGCTTTGCCCCTCATTTCCTCATGTTTGGCTGGCATCCCAGGCTTTCAGTGGATGCTTACCTGGGTACTTCTCCAATACCCGAGGGGGTTTCTGCAGGACCTCAGAGCTATGGAAGCAAATTGAAAGCCAGGATGCAGTTCTCGTATGAGCAAGCAGCCAAACATGCACGGAAAGTCAGTGACACCAACAAGAGGTATTATGACAAGTCCATTAGAGAGTCGGCTCTGGAACCAGGGGACAGGATCTTGGTAAGAAAGGTTGGTATACAGGGTAAGGCCAAACTTGCGGACAAGTGGGAAGAGGACCCTTATGTGGTCATCTCTGTTCCCAACCCTGGCCTTCCTGTATACAAAGTCCGACTGGAGAAAGGTACCAAAGTCCGAACTCTTCATAGAAACATGTTGTTACCATTCAACAGCATCCCCGTTGATGAAGTGGCTCCAGCTGAAGTGGGTAGACAAAGTCGCGAGTCTGAGACTGTTTCTGCACCCAGACATGAGATTGTATCAGCCTTGGAGTCCAGTTCCGATGACGGATCAGATACGGGAGTCTATGTTATTCCTCACAGGAGGAATAACAGACGTCAAGAAGTGAGACAGAGAGCAGACCAGGGAAGATCTGGGCCAAGCTCGACCCGTTCCCACTTAATGGCTAGGGATCGTATGGGTGATACGAGTTGGTCAGATTGTTCCCGTAGATCGGGGCTCTCAAACAGCCCATTTGTGGACCTGGATCCTTCAGGGAGTCCAAGTAACCTTGACTGTCGCCATAGGTCTCGAACCTCGGAGAGTCCTCTGCAAGACTCGAGCTCTGTCAGTCAGGAAAGGTCCCACAGATCAGGTGTTGGTTCGCCTGTGGAATCTGGTTACAGAGACCAGTCTCAGGGTCAGTCTCATGAGACTACCCATACGAACCCGCAACCCTCTATTCCAAGCCCGGAAACCCAACCAGAGCCACAACCGAGCAGACGCTCCACCAGATCTCGGAGACCTCCAGACAGGTTTGGCCAGTTGCACATACCTCAAATTGTCTTGAACTGGACAAACCTGGAGGATGAGATCATGGTTTAGTTGTTTGTGGGTTTAGGAGTGGCTGCGGGGGTGACATTTCCCCATGTATTGACAGAATTGATATATTCTTTGTCAAGTGACTTTTGCCTGATTTTGTATTTTTAAATTATTTTTTATTTGGTTTTTATTGTCAGCAAGTCCTAACAGGATTGGATTTGCTGGGATTTGTATTGTATTTTGTATTGTATCGCACAGCCTTGCAAATGCGCAGTGTTATGAGTTGTCTTTTGACCCGGCAGGTTAATTTATTAGGTGATGTTTGTTTCACTTTTTGTTTGAGCCAGAATCAAATTTGCTCGGATCAATTTTGTTGGCAACAACCATGTATTTGTACTGCTATTTATGGTATCGTTCTATGTGTGTTTCAGTGGATAAACATTGTTATATTCTTCATCTTGGTATTGGTCCAGGATATTGGTTGTTTTATCCTGATTTGTAAATGTCAGGAGACATTTTCACCTGGAGGGGGAGTATGTAACCCAGGTGATGTTTCATTACCCCCATCACAGGGCCTCACTGCAAAGGGATATTCTACATTGTTATATTTAACTTATTGGTCTATTTATAGTACACATTTATGTAACGTGAGCACTTGTCACTATTGAGAGTTGGGAGTAAGCAAGAATTGTGTGCAAGGTTGATTAGTTCTCAGTCCATGTCACATGACCGACATTAACATGCATGTCCCCTGCACCCCCTATTTGACATTTTGGCTCTGTCTTTCCTACAAGAAGCATCTAGATACCTCATAGATCTTCCTGCTAACCTTACCTCCGTTTGCTCAGTTATACCAGCTGGTAAGTTATGTTTAGTAATAACTATGTATTTTACTTTAGATTTACCATGTATAAGAATCCTTTATTAACATTAATTTATATGATCTAGATTTATATACAAACCATTTGTCTAAATCGGTTTGGTTATTTAATTGTTTGATCATGCAATAATTGTCAATGGAAACCATGGGAAATTCCGTTTATTTTACTATGTGCTATTCAGTATTTAGTACTGATGTTTATTTTATTTGTATATATATCTTCAGACCCATTCTAGTAATGGAAATAAACTAAAGAACTCGACTGGGCTTTTTCCTGATTAAGACCCCGGTTACAATAATTATATAGCAATTTCTTTCATATTCATTTGACTGTTTTGGCTCAAGGACAGGCTGAGCAATGGATAATGGATTGAGCCA
>CM037787.1:1163141-1213141 GCA_021229015.1 Solen grandis | reverse complement strand
CGCTTATTTTAATATGTTGCAAATAGCCCAGGACGATGAAATTTTTATGGGTATTATCACGTGAGGAAATTTTGATTTCAATGATTTTTCAGCACCCTATGATGTCACATGACGTCACAGCTAAAAATAGTGAAAAATGGTGTTCGCGCTCTACAGCCGCATTTAGGGTCGGTTTTTCTTCAAATTTTCACAATGGTCATCTTGAAACTAAGGTTTTGCATATCCTGACAGCTAACCGAAATTCCGAAAGACCGAAGTTCTGTGGTGAAATAAGATTCGAACAAGGACCGAAAATTTTGGGATTAAAGAGCTTCAGGATGAGATAGAAAGTTGAAACTTACACAGTTTGCAGTTCTGCATAATTTCTTATATATTTTGAGTCGGACGTCATATGACTCAAAGCAACTACTACTACGTTACTTTTTTTTTTCTTCGTAACTAAACCTTTTTTTTCCGGAAATTAATGTCAATTGTTCAGCAGAACATGAAATACTACCAAAATGAGTCATTACATGAAACTTCTATCTCCTGTTTTTTGCATTAACCAGGTGCAGAAAGTCCCATCATTCGTTTAGACGAATGACATCTAGTTATTGGGACTTTCTGCCTACAGGCAAAAGTCTTTTGGGGTTTGTACTGTTTTTTTATTATTGGGTTTGTTCTGTTTATCATTAGACTTCTCCCTAAAGCAGAAAGTCCTATTGGGTTTGTACTGTTTTATTCTTTCTCTTCTTTTATTATATTTTTTTTTTTCCCAACTAAACGCTTTTTTTTCTATATTGCAATACTCCTAGGACGATGAAATTTTGGACTTTTTGTAGGTGGGGAAAATTTTGATTTCTATGATTTTCATATGCCGAAGTCATATGACTCACATTTGAAATATGCTACAAAAGTTTGAAACGGGGTCTACAGCCATTGTTTGTGAACCGATTTTCATCAAATTTTTTAACAGATTGTGTATATTAAGTTCTAGTTGTGCCCCCGGTGTCCTTTTTTCAAATTCGAAAAGTCCATGGTTCCTATAGCGAACCCAAAAGATTCGAACCAAGGTCGTAAATTTTTTTAAAATGCTTAAAAATTGTCCTATTTAAGATAGAAAGTTGATATTTAGTCGTATATAGGTCCTAGAAGTTTAAACATTTGTGAAAATATATGTCAAATGTCGTCACGTGACGTCATTTTATGATAATGTATTTCTAATATTAACAAGAAAATTTCTATATGTTGAAATTGTCGAAAGGCAAGGAAATTTAAAGAAAACAGCTTCAACGCAAAATTTCGATTTCTATGATTTTCATAGCCTATGATGTCAAAAGACGTCACATTTGAAATAAGCTACAAAAGTTGGTACGCGGTCCAGACCCCTTATAATGACCCATTTTCATCAAATTTTTGACGGGATGTATATTAAGTTCTAGTTGTGCATCCCGGGTCCGTTTTTTAAAATTCGAAAATCAAGGTTCTATGCGATTCCAAGATTCGAACCAAGGTCGTAAATTTTCAAATTCTTATAAATCGGTCCTTTTTGAGATAAAAAGATGATATTGGGTCAGTATATAGGTTTTTGGAGTCTTAAACATTTTGTGAAAATAAATGTCATATGACGTCACTACGTCATTAATATTGAATTTCTAATTCTAACAAGATTATTTCTATATCTTGAAATTTTCGAAGGCAATAAAAAAATTAATGCCGCATGCTTCGATCTGAAATTTCGATTTCAAAGATATTCAGAAGCCATGACGTCATATGAACTCACATTGAAATTGACTAAAAAAGGGTTTGTACACGGTCCAGAGCCATTTTTAATGGCCCAAATTTCATAAATTTTTCACAAAATGTGTTATTAAGTTTATCTATTTGTGAAACCTGGATCCGTTTTTTCAAAATTCGAAAAGTCCATGGTCAAATAGCGAATTCAAATTCGAACCAAGTCTTTTAATTTAAAATGCTTAAAAAAATCGTCCTATTTGAATAGAAAGTGATATTGGCTCAGTATATAGGTCTCTGGGAGTCTTAAACATTTCGTGAAAAAAACGTCATCCCCTTTACGTCATGTGACGTCATTATATGATAATGTATATCTAATATTAACAAGAGTATTTCTATATGTTGAAATGTCGAAGGGCAATGAAAATTTTTAAAGACAAATGAAATAGACGCGAAATTTTTGATTTCAATTTATTTTCATATGTCGCAGACGTCATTGACGTCCACATTTGAAATTGATTACGAAAAAATTTTACACGGTCCAGAGCCATTTTTAATGGGGCCCATTTTTCCCTTACATTTTCACAGAAAGTGTATATTAGTTCTTATGTGTATACCGGTGTCCGTTTTTCAAAATCGAAAAGTCCAAGCATCAAAGGCGGGTAAAGTTCGAACCAAGGAAAGTCCATTTTTAAAAAGCTTATAAAATCTTTCCCATTTGAGTAGAAGTTGAAATTTTGCCAGTTAGTAGGTCTCTGTGTGTCTTAAGAATAAAGAGAAAAAAAACGTCATATGACGTCACGTGACGCATTTTTTTATTGTTATTTTTCTTTTCTTTTTTCCCAACAAACGCTTATTTAATATGTTGCAATAGTCCTAGGACGAATGAAATTTTTTTGGGGTTTTTAGGCACGTGAGGAAATTTTTTATTTCACCCCTACTGCCTATATGTAGCCATATCTCAATAAATATCGATTTTTGTAAAAAATATGTAAGAAAAGAATTTTTAGCTGAATAATTGACGTTTCCAAAGATATTTAGTTTATTAAAAATTGGTTTACCCCAATACAAAGTTATAAGCAAAAAAATACTAATGAAATTAAGCAAATTTTGCTGAAAATATGCTGTTTTTCTTGAGGTTTAACAGCAATATCCAGAAACGACTGAAGAAAAAGTTATACATTAAAGCACATAAAATGAACATATTTTTTAAAAGCTTTCTAACGGTACCAATTTAAATTGAAATTGGACTTCATATAAGAAAGTTAATGGAAAATAAGATATTTCATAATCATCATCATAAAAAAAAGGAAAAGGTCCCCGCGCAGGGGTCACCAAAACTTAAATATTTGCGCAACGACTTAAAAAAAAAAAATAAAAAAAATATCAAAATTGCAATTGATGGGCTATATCTTGATTTGTTGGGTTTTTTTGTTGGGTTTTTTTTTGTCGAATGTTGACTGTTTCCAAATAAGCATTGAAGTTAATACATGTACAACGGCACAAGACAAAATCCGTATTTGCAACACTATGTTACTAGCGAGCAGTTTGCAAGCCTTGAAAAATTCACACGCAGCCCCACATTTATAAAACCATCAAAAAAAATGCATTGTTTATGCTAAAGATATTCATATTGCATCAGTTTGTAGGCTGGGATGTTACCTTTCAAAAAATCACCATAGTTCGAAATTCCCGGAATTTGGCAAAACTACGGAAGCCCAAAAAACGCCAAAATCGCTAAATACGATTTTAAATACGTAAAAGGTGTCGAAAGGATATAGCACAAAACAAATATTAAAAACTTCTTCCTAATGAGGCTAAAATTAAACAAGGTTACAACTGAGCTGGATTATGAAATTCTATGTGTGATGAAAGTTAGAAACTACATTTGAACACTGATTTCATTTTTCTTTCATGTCATATGACATAGTATAAATTTTGTATGTAAACTACAGTGCAGATATGGCGGACTTTATCAAAATTCACAGAATGTGTTTTATTTGTGCTATTTATATAGAAATAAGGAGATAGAAAGTTGCAATTTGGACAGATTATCTATTATGTCATCTTCTATATATACTATATAAAGCAGAGTTGCAGAAAGTCCTATCATTCGTTTTCACGAATGACATCTACTTATTATATTATTATTATTCTACTTTTTTCTTCCTATTGAGGTTCAAATTAAAACAGGTTGCCGATGAACTAGCAGCATGAAATTTTAATAGTATGCACAGAGATTTTGTCGCTTTGATCGTTATAATGACGTCAGGTCTGAAAAAGGCTACAAAGCTGTATTCGAGCTCTACAGCCCTCATGATTGGACCGATTACTTGATTTTTTCACAGAATTATATATTATGTTCTTGTTAAGCAGGATTATATACGTTTTGCAATATTTAAAAGATCAAGGATCTATGGCTGAACCAAGTTTCGAACTTTGACCAGAAAATGTATTGAAGTATTACGAAGCACTCAGATAAGCTAGAAACATGAAATTTAGACAGAATATGTGTCCTATTGATTTCTTTCAGTTCTGAGAAATTGACGGTGTATGACGTAAAATGACGTCATAACGCGTTTATCAAATTTTATCCAAAATATACGGTTTTTTAGCACTGGAAGATAAGTTTTTGACCGATTTGCATAAAATTTCATTGAAGGTGCAACATAGCCTCTTATTGTCATCAGTTACTTCCGCTTCCGGAAAATAGCTAAGGTCAAGGTCACATGTCAATTATCGGTTTTTTCTCGGCCTTTAATATCTCAAAAACGAAAAATATTTTATCGAGACATTATGCGTATAATTGTAGGGCTTTGAAATGCCTCTCAGACGATATATAGTTTTTGAAGATCGGGGTTGAATCAGTTGAGTTATTGCAGAAAAAACAAAAATGCTGCAACCCTAGCGCACTTAACTACTTATATCTCGATCATAATTGATTTTTGTTAAAAAGAGTATGAATTATAATTTGTAGATCAATGCCCGGCCGTTCTTTTGGTGTTAAATTTTAAAGATTGACCTAATATTCATTAAGTTATAGGGAAAAACAAAACGGTATGAACATATTTATCCCGATTTTTGCCGTGTGCTCAAGGTTTAACCGCCCGTATCTACAAAGTGTTTAAAGATACATACAATTATGAAGCAAGTGAATTGTTGGGAAATCAAAAGACCTTTCTAACGGTACCTACTTTTAAAATTGGAAGTAATATAAGGAAGTTACATGAAAAATAATAATTCAATAAAACCGTTTCTTTCATGCACTCCCGCAGTAAGTCCCGATCCTTGATTCCTTTTTTCGAAGAAACTATTTCTTTTTAAATAACATATAGAACATTTTATTTATTTTGCATGATGTAATGCGGTTCTAATGATATGCAGATTTAATGATCGGACCATAAATTATAAAGTTATTTGTCGAAAGGCAATAATAGACATGAACATCTTTTTTGCCGACTTTTGCCGTTTCCTGAAAAATAACTTTCTATATCTCAAAACCGTAATAGAAAAGTTTGAAACATGAAACACGTGAAATGCTGGAAATTTAAAGGCCTTTCTAATGGTACCTAGCGTTTTAAAATTGGACATCGACATCCTATAAAGAAGTTAGATAAGAAATAAGAAGTCATTAAACCGTTCTTTCATGCATTTCTGCAGTTAGTCCCTAACATTTGATTGTTTTTTTCTAAGAAACTATTAATTTTTTGAAAATAACATAAAGAACAGTATTATTAGCGTGATGCAATGCGTTCTCATGTATGCAGATTTTAATGATCGGCCATTAATTATAAAGTTATTTGTCGAAGGTAATAAATAGACATGAACATCGTTTTGCCGATTTTTGCCGTTTCTTTGGAAAAATAACTTTCTATATCTCAGAACACTAACAGAAAAGTTGAAACATGAAACAAGTGAAATGTTGGAAATATAAAGGCCTTTCTTTTTTAAAATTGGACATTATAAAGGAAGTTAGATGAGAAATAAAACTTAATTTATACCGTTCTTTACATGCACTTCTGCAATTAGTCCTAATCACTTGATTGTTTTTTCTAAGAAACAATTAATTCTAAGCTCACCTGAGCACATGTGCTAAAGATTGACTATAGGAAATCGATGAATGTCCATTGCCGTCCGTCTGTCCGTCAATCCGCCGTCCGTCCGTCGTCCACAAGTGTTTGTTTTGCACTCTAGCATCTTCATTTCTTAAGTACTCAACTTCAAACTTAGAACAAGTTTATTACCATAAAATCTTGGTCAAGTCCGATTATGGCTGATATTGGCATATTAGGTTCAGAGTTATGCCCCTTTTAATATTGAAAAAAGCTAGATTTCACATTGATCATTGTCACTTTGCACTCTACCATCTTCATTTCTTAAGCAATCTCTTTAAACTTTATTACAATGTTTATTATTATCCTCTCACGGCCAACTTTGATATGGTGATATTAACTCTAAGGCCAGGAGTTATGCCCCTTTTAATATTAAAATATGCCAATTTTCCCTTTGGTTGCACTCAAGCATCTTCATTTCTTAAGCAATCATCTTCAAACTGTATGACAATGTTTATTACCATAAAATCTCGGACAATTCGATTATGGCATGATATCGGACCATAAGGTCATGAAAATATGCTCCTTTAAATATTAAACATGCCAATTTATAGTTTGTTTGCACTGTAGCATCTTCATTTCTTAAGAATCATCTTACAAACTCTATGACAATGTTTATAGGCCATATTCTTTTGGCCAAGTTCGATTATGGCTGATAAATGTCAATTAGGTCAGGAGTTATGCCCCTTTTTGATATAAAAAATGTAATATTTCACTTATTTGCACTCTAGCATCTTCATTTCTGAAATAATCATCTTCAATCTTTAGAACAATGTATATAGCCATATTCTTTCTGCCAAGTTCGATAATGGCTGATCTGCCAATTAGGTCAGGAGTATGCCCCTTTTGATGTTTAAATTTGTGTGTTTTAAGCCATATTTTTTTGAGTCAAGTTTGACTTCAATTTCGACAACAGGCTCTCTTTAGTTCGTGGATTATAAATAATCTGATGGATTATGTCTTCAGTACAACTATGCTATAATTTAATAACTTCTACAGGCAATGATAACAGTTTTTCTCAGGTGAGTCTTTAGGGCCACCTTGGCCCTCTTGTTGAAAATACATAAAGAACAATTTTTTATCATGATGCAGTGCTGTGTATTAAGTTATTTGTCGAATGGTGGTAGTTGACATGAATATCTTTGCCGATTTTTACTTTTTGGGGGGAGGAATAACTTTAATATATCGAAAAAACAGATAGGTTTAAACCTAAAGTAAGTAAAATGTTTGAAATTCAGAAGACCTATCTAACCATACCGGGGTTTTTTAAAATCGGACATCATAGTTGCATGAAAGTAAGAATTTCTGGAAAAAAAGAAAAAACAATCCTTGTGCTTCTGCAGTTGATCCAGTTGATATTTCGTAAAAAGGAATCTTGTATACCTTTTTAAACATGTTAAGAGGACTATGATACTTCATTCCCTTGCAGAGCACGAAGATTGAATATTATTGTAGTTATCTTAAAGATGGTTCTGGAAAAATTAGCATTATGAAATTATAACTGAAAACAAAGCCACATATCCCTTTTGAATGCAATGACTTTAAAATTTTAATTATGTTATATGACATCATATATTCCTCTTTTTTTTATATTTATGTTTGCACTCTACAGCTGTCAATTCGGGACGGATTTCCTTCAATTTTTAAAGATGGTGTATTTCAGAAAATAAAATAAGTATGATCAGGTTTGGAAGTGCAGAAAGCCCTTTCTTTTGTCCAGAACAAAAGAAGTCTAGTTTTTATTATTCTTTTCTTCCTCAAGGGTTTTCATATGTTGCAAACGTCCTAGGAGAATGAAATTTAGATGGCGTTTTTATTCATATGGGTAATTAAAAAATTCTATAATGTTCATATGCCTATGACGTCATATGACGTCACACTTGGCAATTGCTAAAACAGTTTGTACGCGGTCCAGAGGCGAAAATTAATAAACCGATTTTTTTTTCAAATTTTCACAGAATGTGTATATTAAGTTCTAGTTGTGCATCTCCGTGTCCGTTTTTCAAATTCGAAAAGCCCAAGGTTCTATGGCGAATGCAAGATTCAAACTAAGGACGTCAAATTGATAAATGCTCATAAAACCGTCCCTAAAATGCGACAGAAGGTTGATATTTGTCAGTATATAGATCTCCTGAAAGATTTAAATAATATGTGAAAATGGACGTTTTGGTGACGTCATATGACGTTTTCAAATTTCTAATATTTAAACACATAATTTATATGTTTTAAAATGGTCCAAGGACAATGAAATTTTGATGTCATATTCTCGAAGAGATATAATTTTGATTTCTATGATTTTCATATCTCTATGACCTCATATGACGTCACACGTGAAATAAGCTACAAAATTTATTTACGCGGTCCAGAGCCATTATTAATGAACCGATTTTCAAACCCAAAAATTTTACAGAATATGTATATTAAGTTTTAGTTGTGCACCTTAGTGTCTTTTTTCAAAATTCGAAAAGTCTAGGGTTCTATAGCGATTCGAAGGTTCGAACCAAGGTCGTAAATTTCAAATTCTTATAAAATCGGTCCTATTTGAGATAGAAAGATGATATTGGGTCAGTAAAATAGGTCTCTGGGATCTTAAACATTTTGTGAAAATAAATGTCATATGACGTCACGTGACGTCATTATTTTGATAATGAATTTCTAATTCTAACAGAGTATCTCTATATGTTGAAATTGTCGAAGGGCAATGAAAATTTAATGACAAATGAACCAGATGCTGAAATTTCGATTTCAATGATTTTTCAGAATCCTCTGACGTCATTGACGTCACATAGCCATTATAAATGGGCCGATTTTCATCAAATTTTCACAGAATGTGTATATTACGTTCTTATTGTGTATAACCGGTGTCCCGTTTTTCATCAAAAATGCACAGAATGTGTATGTTAGGCTCTAGTTGTGCATCCCGGTGTCCGTTTTTTTCCAAATTCGATAAGGCAAATGTTTTATTGCGAATCCAAGATTCGAACTAATCACGTCAAATTCAAATGCGTATAAAATCGCTTCCAGATAAGCTTGAAAATGATATTTGGACTGAATATTAGTCTCTCTATCTTCTTTATATTCTGAAAAGATGAACGCCATATGGCGTCACATGACGTCATAATGCTAATATAACTTTCGTATAAAAAACTTAACGGTTTTTTAAGCCCTGTAGGCTTTATTTTTTTGTATGATTTGCTTGAAATTTTGTCTGAAGATGCAGTATTAGATTCTATGGAGCCATGTTACTTCCGTTTCGGAAAATCCCAAAGGTCAAGGTCATATATCAATTATCGTGTTTTTTCTTCGGCCTTAAATATCTCAAAAACGGTAAATATTCTATCGAGACACTATGCTTATAATTTGTAGTGCTTGGAAAGTCCTTTTAGAAGATATTTAATTTTTGATGATCGGGGTTGAATCGGTTGAGTTATGGTGGGAAAAATGAAAATTTGGTAACCCCCAGTGTGTTTAACAATTTATATCTCGAAAACCTTTGATTTTTGAAATATAATGATGAATATCATTTGTAGAGCAATGTTTGACCGTTGTTTCGATGCTTAAAGTTAAATGATTGGCCAAAGATTCATGGAGTTACGGGAAAAAAAACGAAATTCGTGCATATAGCTTGGTGATTTTTTCATTTCTTCAGGAGGTTTAAAAGCTTCTATCTCAAAAAGTATTAAAAATATTCCTAAACATAAAGCGTGTGAAATGTAAAGAATTTTCAGACAATTATTTTAGTACATTAAGTTTTGAAATTGATCAAAGTATAAGGAAGTTACATCAAAAATAGGAATTTAGACATGTAGAATTTCAGCGATTTTGCCGGTATGTAAGAGTTTTATGGTTTTATATCTTAATAATCATTCGGAATAACTGCACACATTTAGCAAGTTGAGATGTAGAGAATTTTAAGACGATTATTTTGGTACCTAGTGTTTTGAAATTGATTAAAGTATAAGGAAGTTACATCAAAAATACGAATTTAAACCCAAGTGTAAGAATTTTCAGAAAATATCCTACTTTCGCTTTCACCTAATTGAAGCATTTTCGGAAAATGTAAGTTTACAGATATGTATTAGTCATATAAATTGCAAAATAAACTTTTTACTAATATCATATTGATATTACTAGGTAAACAAGTGTTGACAATATTTAATGGTGTGTCAATTCTATTCTTTATCAATATAGTAGAGTGCATTAAGTCCCCAAAGCAACAACCGGAAGTAAAGAAATAAAAAGGTTGCACTCGTGTAAAAAGTTGTTTGCAAATTAAAACTTTTCAAAATACAATGTTTTACCAATAATCAAACGGATTTACTTGGCATAAACCTTAATTATGACTTGTAAAAGTGGATCAAGCTGGAAATGAAATCTAAACCACACTGAATATCTAAATACAGACGATGTGACACGGCGATTAGAGAAATTCCTGCGTAATGCATTAATTTGGCTAGTTGAATAAGTCAAATAAGTCAGTCAACTGTCAAATTTATGTGATTTGTCAGAGAAAAGCTGCAATCAAGAGCCAAGAGAAATAAAAAGATAAGTAAATAAGTAATGCCTTGGCATTACATTATTGCCTTTTAAAAAACCTGAATTCTTTTTTAAATTTATTTATTTTTGTTAATCAAAAAATAGGAAAAAAAGAAATGCTGAACGGATGTTTATTTTATTGTTTATTGCTCTTTCTTTTTTTCATCTTGTAGGTTTTGATTTTGAACATATTCTGTCGTAATGCGACAACCATCAAATTACAGGTCATCTTTACTTAAAAAATGTCCAGTTATACTGCTAGTTCATTGGTGTTAAAATTTACATGAACTAAGTATACTCCAAAATGTAACGAAACAGTCAAATCTCTATTGAAATACAGCCCGTTAAGATTATATAATAGCAAAGATTTCAATCATGTACTTGGAGAATATATACACACGCGTGTGTATTAAGTGCATGTAAACATAGGTCCCAGTAGGGATTATGATATGTTTGCATATAAAAGCATGTTGCACATCAACAGCTAGTCGCAAGCGCATGGGGAAAACCCATTATGAAACCATTATGAAGTTGAACTGAGTAAACGGTTATGACAAATCATTAACCATGATAATTTGAGTTTCAATGTATGAAATATTCATGCGTCCGAGGAGACGCACATAATTTTAATTTTTAAAGTGTGCGTCCTCGAGAGAGATCTGATTTACATGTAACTTAGTGTTTTATATATTTACGCACACATGTACTTGAATTACTGATTTTCATTATGGCAAAAATATGTATGCTTAATATTGCAAAGAAATTAAAAAAACAATTAGCTTTAAAAAAACAAAAAAAAAAAAAAAAAAAAAAAGACTGGGACTCAAACCTACAATTTATATATTGTCGGCTATTGCTGGAATTTCCAGCCAGTTTTGGTTCGAAATATCTAAGCATGAATTGGGAATTTGCCTTCTGCATAATTATTATCTGTTTTCATTACAGTTTATAAATACAATATCTCCAGCATCTATTTCAATACATTTTTATTTAGTTTTAATCGCAATGATTCTGAGTCTGAAATAAACATGAAAATTGTCACCATTGAGTGTTAAGAGAAAATAAATTTTGGACTTTTTTCTCTGTGTAGTAAAAAAGAGGGAAATCTATAAATAAAAAATTTCTTAACATAGCCCCAAACTGTTGTCAAATCCAAAATGTGTGCTTCCTTAGAACAGTTTTGCAAGCAACCCTGTTCTAAAAAACCTTAAGATTTTATATTAATTAATATGATACTAGGTTTTTATTGATTATTTTGAAATGAAAACCCCTGTATACCAGCACAAATGGAAGAGAATCAGCCTGTTGGTCGGTTGGTTGGTCAGTCGGTTGGTTGGTCATCAGTCATGCAGTACTTAAGCAAAATCTGTCCGGTACTTTCAACCATTTCACCTGATACTTGGCATAAATATTTATCAGAACAGGGCTACAGATAAGGTTTGAGGTCAATTGGGTATTTACTCATCAATTCTTCAAGGAATGGGGTTTTCCCAATTTTAATTGAGTAATGAAAATATGGTTACTCCATCAAAATTAAGTCAATTACTTTTTTTTCATCAACTTAATTTTGGAACTGAAATAACAGTACATGTTCTTACTGGTATATGCGCCTGCTGTCCTTGTATGCAACATTGTCAATTTAACAATTATCATATGCAGGATTTATCATTAGCTCCTCAACAATTAAATTAAAAAAAACATTCAATCATGTTTGAACTTCCTGATCCAAAGATTTAGCACTTTTAAATATTGAAATAAAACATATTATTTACTGGTTAACATGGAATTGGATGCTATCGACTCTATCTCAACTTCCAGATCGTCAATTATTGTGACACAAATGCCTGATGTTTGGTTTGCAGTGCTAGGTATCTACTCAGTGTTTTTTTTAAACGTTTACCCGTTTCTTCCTGCCTTATGTAACCTTTATTTGAAGCAAACAAATAGAAAAGAGCAAACAAATAGAAAAGCGTCAGATGAACAAATAAGACTGGATTTATGTTTTACTTGAATGGAACCCAAAGTAGGAAATTACCGGAAATCGTTTGAAGACTATTTTGCGGATTCGCAAGTAACCAGTCAAACATATACGAGTATTTGTAAACATCACTCGGTTTCAAAATGTTGCATGCCAGTACTTTTTAATATTTTGGATATTTGAGAAATTTAATTTTAATTGCTTTTTGATACGCTAGAATTTTAAAAGAATTGGGTTTTTATCTATTTTATTTGTGTAATTACGCAAATACGCAGCTTATCTTGACCCCTGACAGAAGAACTAAATGTGCAAGACGCAAATTTCACTTCATTCCCACAAGAATTACGATGTTATTGCCCCTGAATCAACTTGAAATGTCTTGTCCAGTGCATTCCTCTTTCAATTTCAGTCTAATTCATCTAATACTTTGCAAAAAATGTTTTTCATTAGCAGTAGATGTACAAGACGCAAAATTCACTTCGTTCCCACGAGGAATTACGGAGTTATTGCCCCTGATTTGACTTTAAATATCTTGTGATGCGAACTACATTTCTTACCAACTCGGTTCAAATGTTGTGTGTGAATTGATAATCAGGTGGATAGGTGCATGTCATAAATTTTCACTTGAGTTGTTTCAATTATAGCCTGGTTTCATTTTTGCATTATCTCCCTTTGGTTAATTTTGTTTTTCTTGTCCGGAACATTGCTCAAATATTATACAATGTATTGACTTGAAATTTAAAATGTAACCAGAATCTGATGGCAACTAGGAAAACTGCAGTGTCCAAGAACTGTAACTCTACCTGGTCCCATTTAAGCTCACCTGGGTAAAACGGGCTCAAGGGTGAGCTTTTGTGATTGCCCTTCGTCCGTCGTTTCGTCGTCAACAATTTGGATTGTTAACACTCTAGAGGCCATATTTTTAGGCCAATCTTCATGAAACTTGGTCAGAATGTTTGTCTCAATAAAATCTTGGACAACTCGAAATTGGTCATAAGGGGTGAAAAAGCAGGTCACGAGGTCAAATCTTAGAAAAACCTGTTTACACTCTAGAGGCCACAGTTTTAGCCCAATCCTCAGGAAACTGGTCAGAATGTTGTTTCTATAAGATCTTGGACAAGTTCGAAATTGGGTCATGTGGGGTCAAAAAGTAGGTCACGAGGTCAAGTCTTAGAAAAACCTTGTTAACACGCTAGAGGCCACATTTTTGGCCAAATCTTCATGAAACTTGGTCAGAATGTTTGTCTCCATAAAATCTTGGACAAGTTGGAAATTGGGTCATGTGGGGTCAAAAAGTAGGTCACGAGGTCAAGTCTTATAAAAACCTTGTTAACACTATAGAGGGCACATTATTGGCCAAACCTTCACGAAACTTTGTCAGAATGTTCGCCTCCATAAAATCTTGTACAAGTTCGAATTTGGGTCATGTGGGGTCAAAAAGTAGGTCACGAGGTTAAATCTTAGAAAAACATTGTTTACACTCTAGAGGCCACATGTTTGGCCCAATCTTCATGAAACTTGGTCAGGATGTCTCTCTCCATAAAATCTTGGACAAGTTCGACTTTGGACCATGTGGGGTCAAAAAGTAGGTCATGAGGTTAAATCTTAGAAAAACCTTGTTAACACTCTAGAGGCCACATTTTTGGCCCAATCTTCACGAAACTTTGTCAGAATGTTTATTTCTATAAAATCTTGAAAAGTTTGAATTTGGATCATGTGGGTCAAAAAGTAGGTCATGAGGTCAAATCTTAGAAAAACCTTGTTACACTCTAGAGGCCACATTTTTTTGCCAATCTTTATGAAACTTGGTCAGAATGTTTCTTTCCATAAAATCTTGGACAACTCGAATTTTGGTTATGTGGGGTCAAAAAGTAGGTCATGGTCAAATCTATAAAAGCCTTGTTTACACTCATGGGCCCTCATTTTTGGCCAAATCTTCATGAAACTTGGTCGAATGTCTGTTTCCATACAATGTTGGACAAGTTCAAAGTGGGTCATGTGGGGTCAAAAAGTAGGTCAATATGAAAAATCCAACTTATGTTGCTCATTTATAATAGGTGAGCGATTCAGGCCATCATGGCCCTCTTGTTTAATTATCTCCCTTGTTAAATAGCTTTTTTGTCTTGTCTCGACATTAACTTGAATATTATACATGGTATTTACTTGAAACATAAAATGTAAACAATGGCGACTAAGAGAAGTGCAATGTCTAAGAACTGTGACTACACTTTTATACTGCTGTGCCAAATAACCATAACTGATTCTCTATCCACTTTAAAAAATGACTTTATTTACTTACTGATTGCTATCATATATAATATACTATGTATACAAGTGCTTATCTATGCTCTGCTTGGAGTGTGGCTTCTCCTGTATCAAAGCATTTTGTGGAGGTATTAATCATCCACAGTGCAGACATAGGTGCCGATATCAGTGCTTATTGCCCGATAACTTCTGCTGACTGGGTATATTCTGTAGTTAAAGACAACTAGCATATCATATGACATCATAGACGCTAGATTTGACGTCAGTTAACCGTTTGTACGCGCTTTGCAGAATTTATTTTTGAATGGATTTTCTATTAAATTCACAGAAGGTATAAGTTAGGATTTTGTTGTGCATCCTTACTTTCGTTTCCAAAATATTGAAAGGACCGAGGTTCTGTGGTGAAACCAAGTTTAAAAAAAAATGTGACCTCGAAATTAAATTTAGTACAATCTGACTAAAGTACACGATCTTCCTACAATCTTATGTAGCGTAGCGTTTATATAGGAGAGGTCTTTAATCAGATTGAGCACTCGATATGAGATAAAAAACTGAAATTCACACATATTGTAATTTTAAAGGTTTCTTCAGATTTCATAGGCCGGACTCATTTGACATCATAGGTTATTATTTGTTTTCATTTCTCGTGCAAAAAAATTCAGTGTGATCCCAATGGTCCAGAACTACAAAATAGTTAGGCATATATGCAATTATATTCACAACCATATGACTTCAGAATAGACGTTGGATCAAAAACTTTGTAAGCGATCTGAAACATTATAAATTGATGAATTTTTTGAAAATGTTCAAAGAATGTATAGGTTACACTCTAGATACCTAATATTTTCTGCGTATTCCGTATAAATAATTTTCAGTTTGATTGAGTTTTAAACGATTTGCAGAAAGTCCTATCGTTTGTCATGCCAACGAAATCTAGGTATTATTATTATTATTATTCTTACTTTTTTCTTCCTTTTGAGGTTCAAATTAGAACAGGTTATCGACAAGGCAGCAGCATGAAATTTCAACAGTATGCACAGTGACTTTGGCGCTTTTGATTGCAGAATATTTTTTCTTCATGTGATGTCACGTGACCTCAGGGTTGAAAAAGCTACCAAAGCTTGTACGCGCTCTACAGCCGTCATTTCTTGACCAATTGACGTGATTTTTTCACAGAATGTATAGATTGGGACTTAGTTGTGCAGGATTATCTACATTTTGCAACATTAAAAAAGACCAAGCTCTATGCCTGAACCAAGTTTCGAACTTGGACCTGAAAATTTATTACGAAGCTTTCAGATAAGCTAGAAACTTCAAATTTGGACAGAACATGTGTCTTATCAATTTCTTACAGCCCTGAAAAGACTGACGTCGTATGACGTAAAATGACGTCATGACGCGTTAACAAACTTTTAATCCAAAATGTAGGAGTTTTTAGCACTACATGACTTAACTTTTGACCGATTTGCATAAAATGTTCACTGAATGTGCAACATAAAATCTCATTTACCTCAGTCACTTCCGTTTTCGGAAAATCGTAAAGGTCAAGGTCATATGTCAGTTGTTGATGTTTTTTTTTCGGCAAGGTGTATCTCAAAAACGAGAAAGATTCTACCTGGACACTGTGAATGAAATCTGTAGTAATTTGAAAGACCTTTTAGGTGATATTTAGTTTTTAAAGATCGGGTTGAATTGGTTGAGTTATGACAGAAAGGCATAAAGTGTACTTTTGACGAAATTGAAACGCTGTAGTTTCATGAAACTTTGAGTCAAAAATTATGTTTACTTCAGGATTAACACTTTGTAAATGAAGTGATGTATACTGCAAGGATTATATGTTTGGTCACGTGATTATGACGTCATGCATACTTAAGCAAGAATTATTAAAAAATTCATATAAAATCGGCAAGACAATGTATGAAGTTGGACTTTGCTAAAATGCCGTAACATACGGTGTGCAAAAAGTTCTGAAAATTTCAAGTGATTCCGTCAACAAACATGGAAGATAGTCATGTTTTTCGGATAAGGGCTTGTATACGAAAATCTAGCCATTTCAAGTAAGAGAAGAAGGCGGTTATTGGGTTGATTACCCTCTATCCGGACGTTCCTACGCAGGAAAGAGTGCCCGTGTTGAAAGGTGAATTGCGATGCGTATTTGAGAGAATGAGGTGCATTTTAGGATGCAATGGTGTACACCAGGGCCGATAAGCATATTGCCTTTGTTATAACGGCTTTCTTCAAACGTTTATTAGGGCTTTCTGCCTCAGGTAGAAAGACTTATTGGGTTTGTTATGTTTTTCTTATTAGGGCTTTCTGCCTCTAGCAGAAAGACCTATTGTTTTTGTACTGTTTTTTATCATTATTATTAGGGCTTTCTGCCTCTAGCAGAAAGACCTATTGGGTTTGTACTGTTTTTTTATTAGAACTTTCTACCTAAAGCAGAAAGTCCTATTGGGTTTGTTACTGTTTTTTTATTAGGTTTTCGCCTCTGCAGGGCGAAAACCTATTGTTTCTTCTTCTGTTGATTTGTTTTTTTTTTTATTTTTATTATTTTTCCAATTCCACCCATTTGTGTGTCCAGCCTAGCGGCCAGATGAAAAAAGCTACAGCTATGAAATTTTGGGCATGGAGTCATTCTTTATCTGAACATGTGCCTAAATGGTCAAACTTTTCACTTTTGTTTCTGATTTAGCCACTAGGGGGCGCAATGCATGTAATCACTGTTTTGCTAATAACTCAAAAATTTGAAACCTCATTTAGATGCGGTTTTTTACATAATGTTCCTTGTTGACAGCCCAATCAAATATGATGGAAATCTCATCATCGAGTACGGGAAAAAAATTGTTCTAGGAGAGGTTGAATGTTCGAACCTTGGAAAAAAGTGAAATAATGAGGGTAGGTCTACGAAAAACCTTCCCACTTTTGTTAGAGATCAGATAGAAGAATTCTGTTTGCTGCATACGATTTGCAAGACATATACGCACAAAATATATGGGGTGGCGAATTTAGGAAATGCGTGGTTTGTCCTCTAGAAAAGGTCAAACTTCACTAAATTTTAGGAAAAATTAAAATTTCAAAAACATGTTTTTGTCGCTCCTGACTTTATTTTCTGTTCATTCTTCATGATATTTTCACACAATATGTATTGTTATGTTTGAAAGGGCCTCACAATAAAAAAATAAAAGAAATTTGAAAAGGTCAAGGTCATATTACGATTATTGTGTTTTTATTCGGCCACAAATAGCTCCAAAACTAAAAATATTTCATTGAGAGTATATGAACAAAAGTTTTAGTTCTTAAAGAGCTCTTTCCAGTTATGTTTAGTTTTTGAAGATCGGACTTGATTTGGTCATTATACGGCAGTCCAAAGTTTGATCCTTTTTTGGAATAATTGTAAATCAGGTTTTATGCTTCAAATTCTGATACACAAGAACTTGTGCGACTAGTATACTTGATTGAACTATTTGCTGCTTTGCTAGGTACCAAACAGTAAAATTTTAATCAATTTTCTATCTCATTTTGCCGCTAGGGGGCGCTTTTCTTGAAATCATTCTTTTGCTTATAACTCAAAAAGTTGAAGCCTGATCCAAATGCAGTTAATTGAATTATGTTCCTTGTTGATAGCCTAATAAAATATGATAGTTTCTAGGTATGAGTGGCTGAAACTTTTTGAGCTAGTAACGGAAGGTTGAAAGTTCGAATCTCGTAAAAAAACTGCAAATGAGGGTAGGTCTACGAAAAACCTATCCATTTTTGTTAGAAATCAGATAGAAGAATTCTGTTTGCTGCAAATGATTTGCAAGACATATACGCACAAATATATGGGGTGGCGAATTTAAGAAATGCATGGTTTGTCCTCTAGAAAAAGGCCAAACTTCACTAAATTTTAGAAAAATTAAAATTTCAAAAACATGTTTTTTTGTCGCCCCTGACTTTATTTTCTGTTCATTCTTCATGAAATTTTCACAAGTTATGTATTGTTATGTTTGAAAGAGCCTCACAATTAAAAAGTTAAAAAACATTGAAAAGGTCAAGGTCATATTACGATAATTGTGTTTTTGTTCGGCCCCAAAGTGCTCCAAATCTAAAAATATTCATTGAGAGTATTGAACAAAAGTTTTAGTTCTAAATAGTTCTTTCGTATAATGTTTAGTTTTTGAAGATCGGACTTTATCTTTTCATTTTACGGCAATCCAAAGTTTGATCCTTTTTTGGAATAATTGTTATTCAGTTTTTATGCTTAAAATTGTGATATATAAGAAAAAGAATGTTCGATTAGTGCGACTTATATACTTGTTTGAACTATTTGCTGCATTTCTAGGTACCTAAATTGTAAAATTTTATCATTTTTTTCTCATTTTGCCGCTAGAGGGCGCTTTGCTTAAAATCACTCTTTTGCCTATAACTCAAAACGTTACAGTCTAATTGAAATGCGGTTTTCAGCATTTTTTTCCTTGTTGACAGCACCACAGAATGTGATGTGATGTGATGATAGGGTATGGGGAAATATTTGCGCTAGAGGAGTTTGAATGTTCTAACATTCCAAAAAAAAAAAAAAAAAAAAAAACTGTGCAAATGAGAGTAGGTCTTAAAAAAACCTTTGCGTTCTGTTTCATATTAAAAATTGTGGCTGAGTTGAAATAAAGTGTTCAAGTTGATTAGGTTAAAAGCGAAAACCAAGATACCGCTTGCGGTTCTAGTTCTTCTTATTCTTTTTTTCTTCCAAATTGAGCGTTAATTTAAGCATGTTGCAATGGTCCCAGGGCCATGAAATTTTTAGGGCATATATTTGAAGCGATGAAATTTTGATTTCTATGATTTTCATAAGCCTATGAAGTCATATGACGTCACACTTGAAATATACAACAAAAGATTGTACGCGGTCCAGAGCCATTGTTTATGAACCGATTTTCATCAAATTTTCACAGAATGTGTATATTAATTTCTAGTTGTGCATCCCGGTGTCCGTTTTTCGAAATTTGAAAAGTCCAAGGTTCTATAGCGATTCAAAGATTCGAACCAAGGTCGTAAATTTTCAAATTCTTATAAAATCGGTCCTATTTGAGATAGAAAGATGATATTGGGTCACTATATAGGTCTCTGGGAGTCTTAAAAATTTTGTGTAAATAAATGTCATATGACGTCACGTGACGTCATTATATGATAATGAATTTCTAATTCTAACAAGATTATTTCTGTATGTTGAAATTTTCGAAGAGCAATGAAAATTTAATGCCGCATGCTTCAGACGCTGAAATTTTGATTTCAATGATTTTCAGAAGCATATGACGTCATATGACGTCACATTAGAAATTGACTACGAAGGTTTGTACACGGTCCAGAGCCATTATTAATGGGCCAATTTTCATCAAATTTTCAGAGAAAGTGTATATTAAGGTCTAGTTGTGATTCTCGATGTCCGTTTTTCAAAATTCGAAAAGTTCATGGTTCTATAGTGAATTCAAGATTCGAACCAAGGTCGTAAAATTTTAAATGCTTATAAAATCGGTCCTATTTGAGATAGAAAAGTGATATTTGGTCAATATATAGGTCTCTAAGTGTCTTAAACATTTTGCGAAAAGAAACGTCATATGACGTCACGTGACGTCATTATATGATAATGTATTTCTAATATTAACAAGAAAATTTCATATGTTAAATTCCAAAGGGTTGAAAATTTAATGACAAATGATCAGAAATTTTGATTTCAATGATTTTCATATGCCTATGACGTCATATGACGTCACATTTGAAATTGACTACGAAAGTTTGTACACGGACCAGAGCCATTATTAATGGGCCGATTTTCATAAAACTTTCACAGAATGTGTATATTACGTTCTTATTGTGTATACCGGTGTCCGTTTTTCAAAATTTGAAAAGTCCAAGCATCTATGGCGGATCCAAGATTCGAACCATGGACGTCAATTTTTAAATGCTTATAAAAACTGTCCGATTTGAGATAGAAAGTTGAAATTTTGTCAGTTAGTATGTCTCTGGGTGTCTTAACAATTATGTTAAAATTAACGTCATATGACGTCACGTGATGTCATTTTTTAATTATTATTATTTTTTTCTCCGCCCCAACTAAACGCTTATTTTAATATGTTGCAATAGTCCTAGGACGATGAAATTTTTATGGGTTATTAGGCACGTGAGGAAATTTTGATTTCACCCCTACTGCATATATGTAGCCATATCTCAATAAATATCGATTTTTGTAAATATATGTATGAATAAGAATTATAGCTGAATAATTGACGTTTCCAAAGATATTTAGTTTATTAAAATTGGTTTACGCAATACAAAGTTATAAGCAAAAAAACTAAATGAAATGAAGCTAATTTTGCTGATAATATGCTGTTTTCTTGAGGTTTAACAGTCGATATATCAGAAACGACTGAAGATAAGTTTATACATTATGCGTATAAATTGTAGCATGTTGTAAGAGCTTTCTAACGGTACCAAGTTTATTGAAATTGGACTTCATATAAGAAAGTTACATGGAAAATAAGATATTTCATAATCATGCATCATAAAAATATGGAAAAGGTCACGCGCAGGGGTCACCAAGCTTAAATACTTGCGCAACGACTTAAAAAAAAAAAAATATCAAACTGCAATTGACTGGCTGTATCTTGATTTTGTTGTGTTTTTTTTTGTGTTTTTTTTTTTTTTGTCGAATGTTGACTGTTTCCAAAATAAGCATTGAAGTTAATACATGTACAACGGCACAAGACAAAAATCCGTATTTGCAACACTATGTAGCTAGCGAGCAGTTTGCAAGCCTTGAAAAATTCCCACGCAGCCCCACATTTTAGACCATCTAAAAACTGTATTGTTATGCTAACGATATTCATATTGCATCAGTTTGTAGGCTGGGATGTTACCTTTCAAAATATCACCATAGTTCGAAATTCCATAAATTTATGGCAAAACTACGGAAGCCCAAACACGCCAAAATCGCTAAATACGTTTAACTACGTTACAGGTGTCGAAAGGATATAGCACTATACAAATATTCAATACTTCTTCCTACTGAGGCTAAAATTAAACAAGGTTACAACTGAGCTGGAGTGATGAAATTCTATGTGTGATGAAAGTTAGAAACTTACATTTGAACACTGTTTCATTTTTCTTTCATGTCATATGACATAGTATAAATTTTGTATGTAAACTACATGTGCAAGATATGGGCGGACTTTTATTAAAATTCACAGAATGTGTTCTATTTGTGCTATTTTATATAGAAATAGAGGAGATAGAAAGTTGCAATTTGGACAGATTATCTATTAGGTCATCTTCTATATATACTATATAAAGCAGATGTTGCAGAAAGTCCTATCATTCGTTTAAACGAATGACATCTAGTTATTATTATTATTCTTTTCTTCCAAAACAGGTTGCTATTTCAATATGTTCCTAACGGTCTAGAATCACTAAAATTAAATAGCTCATACCTGAGGCGATGAAATTTTAGAATCGATGATTTTTATATTCTTATGACGTCACATGACGTCAAATTTGACATTTGTTACAAAAGTTTGTTCGCGCTCTACAGCCTTCATTTCTTGGCGGATTTTCTCTATATTTTCACAAAATGTGTCTATTACGTTCTAGATGTGCATGATTATATAGATTTTCCCAGATTCGAAAAGACCAAGATTCTGTGGTTAAACCAAATTTCGAACTTTGGACCTTAAAATGTTTTTAAGTATTTTGTAGCTCCTATGTAAGCAAGAAATCTCAAATTGACACCACATATGCTGATTGATGTCTTCTTCATATTCTGTGACATTTGACGTCATATGACGTCATTTGACGTCATGATATTAATAACAATTCTGACACAAATACAAACGGTTTTTCAGCCCTGTAATCTAAATTTCTTGAACGATTGGCTTCAAATTTTCTCTGCATCTGCACCATAGCATCTCATTGTCAAATATTATTTCCGATTCCGGAAAATCTCAAAGGTCAAGGTCATATATCAATAATCGTTTTTTCTTTTGACCTGTAATATCTCAAAAACGAATAACATTCTATCGAGACAATATGCGTATTTTTATTAGTGCTTTCGAAGCTCTTTCTGATGAGAAAATATTTTTGAAGATCGGGCTTGAAATGGCACAGTAATGGCGGAACAGCGAAAACGGCGCTATAGGTAGTGTAGAAAAGTGCATGTATCGAAAAATATATTGATTTTTGTAAATATCATTATGAACATGATTTATAGCCCAATCAATTTCCTTTCGAACGAAATGCAGCTTTTAAAGATCCAAAGAATAGAAGTAAATGTCATGAACATATTTTGGCATATTTTTGCTTTTTTTCCGACATTTAAGCGTCCATAGTTCAAAAGCAGTTAAACATAGGTCCATACATAAAGCGTGTGAAATGTTGGGAATTTAATGACCTTTCTAATGGTACCCTGCTTTTCTTATTTGGTCATGATATAAGAAAGTTACATGAGAAATAAGAACTCATGCTAAAAATCATAAAAGTGTAAATGCGCAATTCAAACGCAATCAATAAACTATTCATTCTTATTATTTAAACATATATAAAGCGTTATATGTTAGATACCGAAGTAATAGCCTTTGTAAATCAATAATGTAACTATGCTTTAATATTTTTTGCCAAATTAAACAGGTTTTAAAATTTTAAAATGTGTTTCAGTTAATTCAGATACCACTGGAATGTCAAATAGTTATATGTATATAAAGTAGAATGTTAAGTTCTGTTGAGAAATCTACTGGGCGTCACTGTAAGCAAGCAGTAAAGGTACAACGTTTACCTGTGCTCATGTGAGGCCGCGGTCTAATTTATTTGTTCGGTTTATCTCTATATATGTTTTCTTAGTAAAAGAAATGTCTAGTGTATAAAATTCATACTTTAATTTAGTGTCCTTTATTCAATATTGATAAATGAAAATAAAGACAAGGTAAATAGTAATTTTACGTTATTTTAAATGAACAACAGGGACAATTGTTTTATATTAAAGAAAGGATACATGTGAAATGAACTAAGTTAGGAAGAACACATATATTCTCAATATGGAAATGCAGGTATCATACCACAGAGAAACCTAAATTTGGGATGTCGACATTGTTTATGAACAAATTCTTTTCAGCTGATCAGGCTTAAACTGAGTTGCAGCGCAGAAAGCCCTTATCGTTTGTGGGACAAACGAAGTCTAGTTATTATTATTATTATTATTATTCTTTTCTTCCAAAAGAGGTTGCTTTTTCATTAGGTTCCTGGTGGTCTAGAATCACAAAAATTTAATAGCTCATACATGAGGTGATGCAATTTAGAATCTATTTTTCTCATATTCGTATGACGTCACATGACGTCAAATTTGACATTTGTTATAAAAGTTTGTTCGCGCTCTACAGCCTTCATTTCTTAGTGGATTTTCTCGATATTTTTACAAAATGTGTTTATTACGATCTAGATGTGCACTATTATATACGTTTACCCAGATTCGAAAAAAAAAAGTTCTGTGGTTAAACCAAGTTTCGAACTTTCGACCTAAAATATATTTAAGTATTTTGTAGCTCCTATGTAAGCTAGAAATCTCAAATCGACACCACATATACTCCTTGATATCTTCTTTATATTCTGAGGAATTTAACGACATGTGATGTCATTTGACATCATAATGTTAATATTAATTCTGAAACAAATACAAACGGTTTTTTCAGCTATGTTCTCCAAATTTATTGACCGATTGGCTTCAAATTTTCTCTGAAAGTCCAAGATAGCATCTCATTGTCAAATATCATTTCCGTTTCCGGTAAATTTCAAAGGTCAAGGTCATATATCAATTATCGGTTTTTTCCTTTGACCTGTAATATCTCAAAAACAAACAACATTCTATCGAGACAATATGCGTATTTTTATTAGTTCTTTCGAAGCTCTTTCTGATGACAAAATATTTTTGAAGATCGGGCTTGAAATGGCACAGTAATGGCGGAACAGCGAAAACGGCGCTATACGTAGTGTAGAAAAGTGCATGTATCTCAAAAAATATTGTTTTTTTGTAAATATCATTATGAACATGATTTATAGCCCAATCAATTTCCATTCGAACGATATGCAGCTTTTAAAGATCCAAAGAATAGTTATTAAAATATCGTTCATGAAGTAAATGTCATGAACATATTTTGGCATATTTTTGCATTTTTTCCGACATTTAAGCGTCCATAGTTCAAAAGCAGTTATGAATAGGTCCATACATAAACCGTGTGAAATGTTGGAAATTTAATGACCTTTCTAACGGTACCCTGCTTTTCTTATTTGGTCATGATATAAGAAAGCTACATGAGAAATATGAACTCATGCTAATAATCATAAAAGTGTAAATGCGCAATTCAAACGCAATCAATAAACTATTCATTCTTATTATTTAAACATATATAAAGCGTTATATGTTAGATACCGAAGTAATAGCCTTTGTAAATCAATAATGTAACTGTGCTTTAATTTTTTTGCCAAATTAAACATTTAACAAGTGTTATTTAATTTTAAAATGTGTTTCAGTTAATTCAAATACCACTGGAATGTCAAATAGTTATATGTATATAAGTAGAATGTTAAGTTCTGTTGAGAAATCTGTTCGGTTTATCTCTATATATATTTTCTTAGTAAAAGAAATGTCTAGTGTATAAAATTCATACTTAAATTTAGAGTCCTTTATTCAATATTGATAAATGAAAATAAAGACAAGGTAAATAGTAATTTTACGTTCTTTTAAATGAACAACAATTGTTTTATATTAAAGAAAGGATACATGTGAAATGAACTAAGTTAGGAAGAACACATATATTCTCAATATGGAAATGCATTTATTATACCACAGAGAAACTTAAATTTGGGATGTCGACATTGTGAATGAACAAATTCTTTTCAGCTGATCAGGCTTAAACTGAGTTGCAGCGCAGAAAGCCCTTATCGTTTGTGGGACAAACGAAGTCTATTTATTATTATTCTTTTCTTCTTCCTAACTAAACGCTTATTTTAATATGTTGCAATAATCCTAGGATGATGAAATTTTTATGGGTTATTAGTCACGTGAGAAAATTTTGATTTCAATGATTATCAGCAGCCTATCACGTCACATGACGTCACAGCTAAAATTAGTGAAAAATGGTGTTCACGCTCTACAGCCGCCATTTATGGTCGAATTTTTCTTCAAATGTTTACAGATGGTACATCTTGAAACTAAGGTGTGAAAATTTCATTTTAGGATTACAGAGCTTCAGGATGAGATTGAATGTTGAAACTTACACAGTTTGCAGTTCTGCAGAATTTCTTAATATATTTTGAGTCGAGACGTCATATGACGTTATGTGACGTCATAAGCATACTTCTTAATTTTTATTTTAGGGCAATGATTTTGACATGATGCCAGATGTTCAGAATAATAAATATTTCAGAGTTATGACTGTAAAGTATGCGCTTTTGAACAAAAGCATCTTCAGCACCCTACGACGTCATATGACGTCAGAGCTAAAAATAGTGAAAAATGGTGTTCACGCTCTACATCCGCCATTTATGGTCGGATTTTCTTCAAATTTTCACAGATGATACATCCATCTTGAAACTAAGGTGTGCATATCCTGTCAGCTAACTGAAATTACGAAAGACCGAAGTTCTGTGGCTGAAATAAGATTCGAACATAGGACCGAAAATTTCATTTTAGGATTAAAGAGCTTCAGGATGAGATAGAAAGTTGAAACTTACACAGTTTGCAGTTCTGCAGAATTTCTACATATATTTTGAGTCCTGACGTCAAATGTAGTCATGTGACGTCATAAGTATAATTCTTAATTTTCATTTTAGGACAATGATTTTGACATGATGCCAGTTGTTCAGAATAATGAAGATTTTAGAGTTATGAAAGTAAAGTATGCGCTTTTGAACAAAAGCATCTTCAGCACCCTATGACGTCAGAGCTAAACTTACACAGTTTGCAGTTCTGCAGAATTTCTACATATATTTTGAGTCCTGACGTCAAATGTAGTCATGTGACGTCATAAGTATAATTCTTAATTTTCATTTTAGGACAATGATTTTGACATGATGCCAGTTGTTCAGAATAATGAAGATTTTAGAGTTATGAAAGTAAAGTATGCGCTTTTGAACAAAAGCATCTTCAGCACCCTATGACGTCATGCAACGTCAGTGCTAAAAATATTGAACAATGGTGTTCGCGCTCTACTGCCGCCAATTATGGTCGGATTTTCTTGTAATTTTCACAGATGGTACCTCTTGAATCTAAGGTGTACATATCCTACCAGCTTACCGAAATTCCGAAAAACCGAAGTTCTGTGGCTGAAGTAATATTCGAACATAAGACCAAAAATTTCATTTTACGATTAAAGAGCTTCAGGATGAGATAGAAAGTTGAAACTTACACAGTTTGCAGTTGTGCATTATTTCTACAAATATTTTGAATCGTGACGTCAGAGGACGTCATAAGCATACCACTTATTTTTTATTTGGGGCAATGATTTCGACATGATGCCAGTTGTTCAGAATAATGAAAATTTCAGAGTTATTGCAGTAAAGTATGCGCTTTTGAGCAACAACATTTTCAGCACCCTATGACGTCACGTGACGTCAGAGATAAAAATAGTGTTTGCGCTCTACAGCCGCCATTTATGATCAGATTTTCTTCAAATGTTTACAGATGGTACATCTTGAAACTAAGGTGTGAATATTTTGTCAGCTTACCTTAATTCCGAAAAACCGAAGTATTGTGGCTGAAGTAAGATTCGAACAAAGGACCAAAAATTTCATTTTAGGTTTAAAGAAAATCGGGATGAGATAGAAAGTTGAAACTTACACAGTTGCAGTTCTGCAGAATTTCTTAATATATTTGAGTCGTGACGTCATATGACGTCATAAGCATACTACTTCTACTGCTACTTATTTTTTTTCTTCGTAACTAAACACTTATTTTTCGCGAATATAATATCAATTAATCAGCATGAACATGAAATACTACCAGTGTTGAGTCATTACATGAAACTTCTATCTCCTGCTTTTTGCATTAACACAGGTTGCAGAAAGTCCTATAATTCGTTTAGACGAATGACATCTAGTTATTAGGGCTTTCTGCCTAAAGCAGAAAGTCCTATTAGGTTTATTATGTTTTTTCTTCTTCTTCTCTTCTTCTTCTTATTATTACTATTTTTTCAACTTTTGAGGTTCAAATTAAAACAGGTTGCCAATAAGCCAGCAGCATGAAATTTTAACAGTGATCATAGTGACTATGGCCCTTTTGAATGCACTAATTTTCATCTTCATATGAAGTCATGTGACGTCACAGCTAAAATTAGTGAAAATGGTGTTCGCGCTCTACACCCGTCATTTACGGTCAGATTTTCTTCAAATTTTCACAGATGGTACATCTTGAAATAAGGTGTGCATATCCTGTCAGCTAACCGAAATTCCGAAAGACCGAAGTTCTGTGGCTGAAAGAAGATTCGAACATAGGACCGAAAATTTCATTTTGGATTAAAGAGCTTCAGGATGAGATAGACAGTTGAAACTTACACAGATTGCAGTTCTGCAGAATTTCTACATATATTTTGAGTCGTGACGTCATATGACGTCATGTGACGTCAGTTGCATACTTCTTAATTTTCATTTTAGGGCAATGATTTCGACATGATGCCAGTTGTTCAGAAAAAGAAAATTTCAGAGTTATGACAGTAAAGTATGCGCTTTTGAACAAAAGCATCTTCAGCACCCTATGACGTCACATAACGTCAGAGCTAAAAATAGTGAAAAATGGTGTTTGCGCTCTACAGCAGTCATTTATGGTCGGATTTTTCTTCAAATTTTCACAGATGGTACAACATGAAATTATTGTGGCTGTAATAAGATTCGAACATAGGACCGAAAATTTCATTTAAGGATTAAAGAGCATCAGGATGAGATAGAAAGTTGAAACTTAAACAGTTTGCAGTTCTGCAGAATTTCTTAATATATTTTGAGTCGTGACGTCATATGACGTCATGTGACGTCATAAGCATACTTCTTAATTTTTATTTAGGGCAATGATTTCGACATGATGCCAGATGTTCAGAATAAAGAATATTTCAGAGTTATGACAGCAAAGTAAAGCGCTTTCGAACAAAAGCATCTTCAGCACCCTATGACGTCATGTGACGTCAGAGCTACAAATAGTGAAAATGGTGTTCACGGTCTAAAACGGCCATTTATGATCGGATTTTCTTCAAATTTTCACAGAAGGTACATCATGAAACTAAGGTGTGTATATCCTGTCAACTAACCGAAATTCCGAAAGACCGAAGTTCTGTGGCTGAAATAAGATTCGAACATAGACCGAAAATTTCATTTTACGATTAAAGAGCTTCAGGATGAGATAGAAAGTTGAAACTTACACAGTTTGCAGTTCTGCAGAATTTCTAAATATTTTTTGAATCGTGACTTCATATGACGTCATGTGACGTCATAAGCATACTTCTTAATTTTTATTTTAGGGCAATGATTTTGACACGATGCCAGTTTGTTCAGAATAATGAAAATTCAGAGTTATGACAGTAAAGTATGCGCTTTTGAATAAAAGCATCTCCAGCACCCTATGACGTCAGAGCTAAAAATAGTGAAAAATGGTGTTCACGCTCTGAAACGGCCATTTATGGTCGGATTTTTTTCAAATTTTCACAGATGGTATATCTTGAAACTAAGGTGTACCTATCCTGTTAGCTAACCGAAATTCTGAAAGACCGAAGTTCTGTGGCTTAGAAAAAGATTCGAACATAGGACCGAAAATTTCATTTTACGATTAAAGAGCTTCAGGATGAGATAGAAAGTTGAAACTCACACAGTTTGCAGTTCTGCAGAATTTCTTAAAATATTTTGAGTCGTGACGTCATTTGACGTAATAATTATAATAAGGATTTTCTTCAATATTGAAGATCGTGTATGTCAGAAAGTAAATAAGTATGATCAGGTTTGACATAGTTAGCAGAAAGCCATTTCTTTTATTCAGAACAAAAGGAGTCTAGTTATTATTATTATTATTATTTTTACCTTTTGAGGTTCAAATTAAAACAGGTTGCCAATAAGCCAGCAGCATGAAATTTTAACAGTGATCAAAATGACTTTTTGAATGCGCTAATTTTCATCTTCATATGACGTCATGTGACTTCACAGCTAAAAAAAAGTGAAAAATGATGTTCGCGCTCTACACCCATCATTTATGGTCGGATTTTCTTCAATTTTTTATAGATGGCACATCTTGAAAGTAAGGTGTGCATATCCTGTCAGCTAACAGAAATTCCGAAAAACCGAAGTTCTGTGGCTTAAAATAAGATTCGAACATAGGACCGAAAATGTCATTTTAGGATTAAAGAGCTTCAGGATGAGATAGATAGTTGAAACTTACACAGTTTGCAGTTCTGCAGAATTTCTACATATATTTTGAGTCGTGACGTCATATGTCGTCATGTGATATCAAAAGCATAATTCTTAATTTTCATTTTAGGGCAATGATTTCGACATGATGCCAGTTGTTCAGAATAATGAAAATTTCAGAGTTATGAGAGTAGAGTATACGCTTTTGAACAAAAGCATCATTAGCACCCTTTGACATCACATGACGGCACAGCTAAAAATAGTGAAAAATTGTTTTCGCGCTCTGTAGCCGTCATTTATGGTCGGATTTTCTTCAAAATTTCACAGATTGTACATCTTGAAACTAAGGCGTGCATATCCTGTCAGCTAACCGAAATTCCGAAAGACCGAAGTTCTGTTGCTGAAATAAGATTCGAACATAGGACCGAAAATTTCATTTTAGGATTAAAGAACTTCAGGATGAGATAGAAAGTTGAAACCTACACAGTTTGCAGTTCTGCAGCATTTCTACAAATATTTTGAATCGTGACGTCATAGGACATCATAAGCATACCATAATGAAAATTTCAGAGTTATTGCAGTAAAGTATGCGCTTTTGAGCAACAGCATTTTCAACACCCTAAGACGTCACCTGACGTCAGAACTATAAATATTGAAAAATGGTATTCGCGATCTACAGCCGCCATTTATGATCAGATTTTCTTCAAATTTTTACAGATGGTACATCTTGAAACTAAGGTGTGAATATTTTGTCAGCTAACCTTAATTCCTAAAAACCGAAGTATTGTGGCTGAAGTAAGATTCGAACACAGGATCTTTAAACTAGAAATCAAGTTTGCAGTCATGTCCTGACGTCATATGACATCATGTTACGTCACGGACTGATACTTAGTTCTTATCATTTGCACTAATTTCGGAATATAATGTCAATTGTTCAGCATGAACATGAAATACTACCAGAGGTGATTCATTACATGAAACTTCTATCTCCTGCTTTTTGCATTAACACAGCTTGCAGAAAGTCCTATCATTCGTTTTCACGAATGACATCCAGTTAGGACTTTCTGCCTAAAGCAGAAAGTCCTCTTGGGTTTGTACTGTTTATTAGGACTTTCTGCCCTTTCGGCAGAAAGTCCTATTGGGTTTGTACTGTTTATTCTTCTTCTTCTTCTGCTTCTTCTTATTATTAGGACTTTCTGCCCTTTCGGCAGAAAGTCCTATTGGGTTTGTACTGTTTTTTATTATTAGGACTTTCTGCCCTTTCGGCAGAAAGTCCTATTGGGTTTGTTATGTTTATTCTTCTTCTTATTATTCTTTTTTTCTTCCAAACTAAAAGCTTATTTTTCTATGTTGAAATACTCCTAGGACGATGAAATTTTTAAGACTTATTAGTCACGTGAGGAAATTTTGATTTCTTTGATCTTCATATGCCTATGAAGTCATATGACGTCACATTTGAAAAATGCTTCAAACGTTTGTACGCGGTCTACAGCCATTGTTTGTGAACCGATTTTCATCAAATTTTCACAGATTGTGTATATTAAGTTCTAGTTGTGCATCCCGGTGTCCGTTTTCCAAAATTCGAAAAGTCCATGGTTCTATAGCGAATCCAAGATTCGAACCAAGGTCGTAAATTTTTTAAATGCTTATAAAATCTGTCCTATTTAAGATAGAAAGTTGATATTGAGTCAGTATATAGGTCTCTAGAAGTTTTAAAAATTTTATAAAAATAAATATATGACGTCACGTGACGTCTTTATATGATAATGTATTTCTAATATTAACAAAGATATTTCTATATGTTGAAATTGTCGAAGGGCAATGAAAATTTAATGCCACATGCTTCTATCGCTGAAATTTTGATTTCAATGATTTTCATATGCCTATGACGTCATATGACGTCAAATTTGAAATATGCTACAAAAGCTTGTACGCGGTCTACAGCCATTGTTTGTGAACCGATTTTCATCAATTTTATACAGATTGTGTATATTAAGTTCTAGTTGTGCATCCCGGTGTCCGTTTTTCAAAATTCGAAAAGTCCATGGTTCTATAGCGAATCCAAGATTCAAACCAAGGTCGTAAATATTTAAATGCTTATAAAATCTGTCCTTTTTAAGATAGAAAGTTGATATTTAGACAGTTTATAGGTCGCTAGAAGTTTTAAACATTTGTGAAAATAAATGTCATATGACGTCACGTGACGTCATTATAGATAATGTATTTCTAATATTAACAAGAATAGTTTCTATATGTTGAAATTGTCGAAGGGCAATGAATATTTAATGACACATGCTTCTATCGTCGAAATTTAGATTTCAATGATTTTCATATGCCTATGACGTCATAAGACGTTACAATTGAAATATGCTATTAAAGGTTTTACGCGGTCTACAGCCATTGTTTGTGAACCGAAATTTCATCATTTTTTACAGATTGTGTATATTAAGTTCTAGTTGTGCATCCCGGTGTCCGTTTTTCAAAATTCGAAAAGTCCATGGTTCATAGCGAATCCAAGATTCAAACCCAAAGGGCGTAAATATTTAAATGCTTATAAAACTGTCCTTTTTAAGATAGAAAGTTTATATTTAGACAGTTTATAGGTCGCCCAGAAGTTTTAAACCTTTTGTGAAAATAAATGTCATATGACGTCACGTGACGTCATTATATGATAATGATATTTCTAAATATTAACAAAAATAGTTCTATATGTTGAAATTGTCGAAGGCAATGAATATTTAATGACACAGCTTCTATCGTCGAAATTTTGATTTCAATGATTTTAATGCCTATGAGTCATATGACGTTACATTTTAAATATGCTATTAAAGGTTTTACGCGGTCTACAGCCATTGTTTGTGAACCGATTTTCATCATTTTTTACAGATTGTGTAATATTAAGTTCTAGTTTTTGCATCCCGGTGTCCGTTTTTTTAAAATTCGAAAAGTCCATTGTTCTATAGCGAATCCAAGATTCGAACCAAGGTCGTAAAAATTTTTTAAAAGCTTATAAAATCTGTCCTTTTTAAGATAGAAAGTTGATATTTAGACAGTTTATAGGTCGCTAGAAGTTTTAAACATTTTGTGAAAATAAATGTCATATGACGTCACGTGACGTCATTATATTGATAATGAATTTCTAATTCTAACAAGATTATCTCTATATGTTGAAATTTTTTGAAGGGCAATGAAAATTTAATGCCGCATGCTTCAGATGCCGAAATTTCGATTTCAATGATTTTCAGAAGCCTATGATGTCATATGACGTCACATTTAATTGACTACGAAAGTTTGTACACGGTCCAGAGTCATTATTAATGGGCCGGTTTTCATCAAATTTTCACAGAATGTTTTATATTAAGTTCTAGTTGTGCATCCCGTGTCCGTTTTGCAAAATTCGAAAAGTCCATGGTTCTATAGCGAATTCAAGATTCGAACGAAGGTCGTCAATTTTTAAATGCTTATAAAATCGGTCCTATTTGAGATAGAAAAGTGATATTTGGTCAGTATATAGGTCTCTAAGAGTCTTAAACATTATGTGAAAAAAAACGTCATATGACGTCACGTGACGTCATTATTTTAAATAATGAATTTTCTAATATTAACAAGAGTATTTCTAATGTTGAAATTGTCGAACGGCAATGAAAATTTAATGACAAATGAATCAGACGCTGAAATTCCGATTTCAATGATTTTCAAAGGCATATGACGTCATATGACGTCCACTTTTAAAATTGACTACGAAAGATTGTACACGGTCCAGAGCCATATTAATGAGCCGATTTCATCAAATTTTCACAGAATGTGTAAAATTACGTTCTTATTGTGTATACCGGTCTCCGTTTTCAAAATTCGAAAAGTCCAAGCATCTATGGCGATCCAAGATTCGAACCAAGGACGTCAATTTTTAAATGCTTATAAAAACTGTCATATTTGAGATAGAAATTTTAAAATTTTTGTCAGTTAGTAGGTCCTCTGGGTGTCTTAACAATTATGAGAAATAAACGTCATATGACGTCACGTGACGTCATTTTAAAAATTTTATTATTATTTTTTCTTTCTTTTTTCCCTAACTAAACGATTATTTTTCTATGTTGCAATAATCCTAGGACGAGAAATTTTATGGCTTATTATTTACGTGAGGAAATTTTGATTTTATGGAATTTCTATGTTTATGACGTCATTGACTCACAATTGACATATGCTTAAAAGATTTGTACACGGTCTAAAGCCATTATTGATAAACCCGATTTTCATCAAATTTTCACAAATGTGTATATTAATTTGTAGTTGTGCACCCCGGTGTCCGTATTCAAATTCGAAAAGTCCAAGGTTGATACGATTCCAAGATTCAAACCCAAAGGTCGTAAATTTCAAATGCTTAAAAATCTGCCTTTTTGAAATAGAAATTGATATTTGGTCAGTGTATAGGTCTCGTGAGTCTTAACGATTTTATGAAAATTAAGGTCATAGACGTCACGTGACTCATTTATGATAAATTTTTAATATTTACGGATTATTTCTTTATGTTGAAATTTCGAAGGGCTAGAAAATTTAATATCAGGCTTCAGATGGTAAAAATTTCGATTTTCTTCGAAAACTAAAGGCTTATTTTTCGCGGAATAAATGCCAATTGTTCAGCATGAACATGAAATACACCAGAGGTGAGTCATTACATGAAATTCTATCTCCTGCTTTTGCATTAAACACAGGTTGCAGAAAGTCCTACATTCGTTTAGACGAATGACATCTAGTTCTTCTTATTATTCTTTTTTTCTTCCTTTATATTTGTGTTAAATTTCGAGGTGTTGTCTTCACTCAGAACAATGAAAATTTTATGGCATATGTTTCAAACCATGTGCTTTCGGATGCAATGAATTTCATAACATATGACGTCACATTTCGTCAGATTGACTCAGGTGAAAAAGTTTGTTCGCGGGGCTACAGCCATTTTTTCGGACCGATCTTCATCAAAATTTCACAGAATGTATATGTTAGGCTCTAGTTCTTTTTTTCTTCCTAACTAAACGCTTATTTTTCTATGTTGCATACTCCTAGGACGATGAAATTTTTATGACTTTTTAGTCACGTGAGGAAATTTGATTTCTTGATTTTTATAATTTCCTATGACGTCATAGACGTCACATTGAAATTGCTACAAAAGTTTGTACGGGTCTCGCCATTGTTTGTTAACCGATTTTCATCAAAAATTTCACAGAATGTGTTGTTAGGCCTAGTTTTTTGCATCGTGGTGCCGTTTTTCCAAATCGAAAAGGCAAAAGTTTCATGGCGAACCCAAAAATTCGAACTAATGAAGCAAATTTCAAATGCTTATAAATCGCTTCCAGAAACAAGAAAGCGATTTTTGGACTGAATATTAATTCTAAAGGGCTTTTTTATATTCTGAAAAGATGAACACCAAAAAGACGCACATGACGTCATATCCTATTAAAATTTTTGTATTAAAACTTAAAAGGTTTTTTAAGCCCTGTAGCTTCATTTATTGTTTTGATTTGCTTAAATTTTGTTGAAGATGCAGTAATAGATTTATGGAGCCATGTCACTTTCGTTTCCGGCAAATCCCAAAGGTCAAGGTCATATATCAATTATCGCGTTTTTCTCGGCCTTAAATATCTCAAAACGGTAAATATTCTATCGGGGAAAACTATGCATTAATTTGTAGTGTTAGAAAAACCCTTTCAGATGATATTTAGTTTTGATGATCGGGGTTGAATTGGTTGAGTTTTTGGCGGAAAAATAAAATTTGGTAACCCCAGTGTGTTTTAACAGTTTATACCTCGAAAACCTTTGATTTTCAAAATTGAAATGAATATTATTTGTAGAGCAATGTTTGGCCTCTTTTGATGCCTAAACTTTAATGATTGGCCAAAGATTGATGGAGGAAAAGGGGGTAAAACGAAATTCGTGTATGTAGCTTTGGTGAATTTTTCATTTTTCAGGTGTTTAAGAGCTTTTAACTCAAAAAGTATTAGTAATTTTCCCAAACATAAAGGTGGTGAAATGTAAGAATTTTCGACAATTATTTTGGTACCTTAAGTTTTTAAATTGAACAAAGTAAAGGAAGTTTCATCAAAAATAAGAATTTAAACATGAAGAATTTCAGCGATTTTGCCGTGTTTCAAAGCCACATTTAAAGGCGTTACCAGGTGGTTTAGCCTATCCCGCATAAGAAGACATCGTGACTGGCTGAATTACGTCGGTGGGACGTTAAACCCAACAAACAAACTGATATCATATATAGCAGTGTTTACACACCGATCCCTACACACGAGGTGTCACACAGGCGCATGTTGACGCTTTTGTAAACATTATTAAATTGCTTTAAATAATCATGTTTTATGATAAATATAAGAGGAGTTTCGGAAAATTTTTTGCAAAGGGACTCCTAAGGAAAGAAAAAGATGCTAAATTAAATACTAAAATACAAGTATAGTTTTTAGGTTTAACGTCCCACCGACAGTATTTAAGTCTTTTGGAGACAATGTCTATTTGAGACAAATGTAGTGTTGTCACACTGCACAGTATCAGTCGTAGACAGTTGGCATGATATCACACCCTACATTACCGGGAAACCGGGCCATCAGTCCTAGAACTACCCTTATTAAGCTGAGCGCCAACCAAGGGAGCTAACCAGTACCTTGTTTACGAATTTGGTAAATACAAGAATTGAAAATTGATATAACGTTTTTTAACAACTTACAGATCATGGTTACTCGTTTGATTTGGTATTTCCGGGGTATTCTATTCCTTCCGCTGACACCGACTTTTTTAAACGATTATTTTTACATAATTTCGTTTTTTCCCTTTAATGCAATCATTTAAAATATTTTCTGATTTCTAAAACAATTCAAACAAGATAAATAAATAAAAAAAACAGCACCACATAAATTGATTGAAATCGAAAAAGAAAGGAGCCGACGGTAAAAAAAAGCGCGAAATTTGTGTTACACCATATTTGGAAACATGTGCACGTGTGTGAATACTTTAACAACACGCTGACTACACTTATATGGCGCCATCTTCTAATATAGCAGCATAACGAGTAATAGTGCGGGGCAAACTCTAAGTTAGTCAGTGTAATTAAGTATAGGTTAGTGTTTTTTTAGTAAGCATTACTGAAATTAAACGGTCAGGCACGGAAAAAGCGCGCTACCGATTTAATGGCAGTCACTAATGCTTACTAAATAACACAACTTCTTAGTGTTTGAAATTATGTTTGAAATTTAACGCAGTCCACATTCCAATATAGTATTGTTTTTTAGACTCCGCCCTATCAACCTGTTCCCGGCTTGAATTCATCACGTGACATGTAACATGTTATGTCAAAGGTCAGCGTCGCTCTAGCTGTGTATACTGTGTAGATCTACGCTCCAAATGGCATTGAACCGGAAGCCGACTTTGATCTCTTCCGCAAAAAGTGGTGATTGAAATTTGAAAAAAGATACTGTTTAAAAAGGGTTTTTATAAATCGCCCTATATTGTTGTGTTTTTGGACTTATTTTTTTTTTTTTTTTTTTCATTTAAGTAACCCTTGTTTGTAAGTGTGTTTTTTTCTTTCTTCTCATTATTTATAACATTTTTCAATTTGAATTTATTTAATCGGATATTACTTAATCGCTTTGTTTAGTAATTAGTTATTATTACCCATTTTGTGTTAACATGTGTAGACATTGAAATTACACAAGTGTCTTTAAAGCGATGACCGATACAATGTTGTAGAATTGTGGCCAAACCCTCTTGCTTATTTTTAAAATCTTCATGTTGTATCACATTACTTTGGCAATAATACATGTTTAAACTAAAATAAGCGGAAGGTAGAGTTCTTGTGTTATTTTGGATTTTAAACAGAATCCTGTTGAGTAAATGTTTGTTTCTCTACGGTTGCTGGTTTATTTTTTGTCGATGTTCAGGTTCACATCAAAAATCCCTGTAACCGTTACCCATGCGGGACTAAACCACAATTTAAATTTACTATATGTTCAAAATAAGCATATATACAAATGACAATTTCTGTAAGGGACATTGGCAACCAAACTTACCCTCATTAGATAGATCTATTCAAGAGAAATAATTCTGTACATTTTAAACATAGCACCCACACTTTTTGACTATTTAAGGCCAATAACATGCGTAAGAATTTAGTGCACCGGTCGGCCATTTCACGCCAATTTTCTAAAAAAAATTTCCCCCCCCCGGTAATGCTAAACTATTAATATTGTTGTGCAATAAGGCCTCCAAATTGGGCATTTTATGACTATTTTTAAATGTTCTATAGAATTCAACCTTTATTGCATGCTTTTCAGTCAAAATCTCACCTTAATTCAGCATTAAATAGGGTCACTTTTTTCTGTGAGGAACATCCGGTAACCAAGGGCAGGTAATTGTGGTCTTATCTATTTTGGTGAACACATAAAGCCGCTTCTCGACACATCTTGACGCACAGCGCATGAAGGTTTGAAGTGGTTTTAAATTTATCAGTTTATTTTGGGGAATACATTTTGTGACAAGTTGATGCCGACTAAATGAATTAAAAAGGAGAAAAAAATTTTGAAAAAAGGAATGATTTCTTGGACAAAATATAATTTCAAAAAACTAAGAGAGAAATTTTAACAGTTTTAAAAAGCCGTCACTCGTTACGCTCGTTCTGGCTTCTTAACTGTTAAATTCTCCCTTTAAAAAACACAAAATATAACGAATACAGTCGTCTCCATCGAGTACAAGCATTATTAAATTTAATCACGAGGGAACGCGTGACGAATTATTGCTGGTAGCATTTGCGGTTTTATTCCCCCCACTGTCCGAAAATTAAAAAAAAAAAATTTTTTAGCAGAATTAAAGGGGTTTTGTTTTTAAAATTCTTATTTTTGAAAACCTATAAAAAAAAAACCCCCAAAAAAACACAATTAATGTAGGGTTTTCAGGGGATTTATTTTGGTACCAGAAGTAAAATTTGGAAACTTCCCCGCCCCCACCCCTGTGGGGTTGAATTCCCGGGGGACTTGGATTTTTATGTGAGGGGAACCTTCCAGCTGGCTTGCGGGAGGTCTGGTTATATCCCGTATCTTGTGTACCGGGGGCTTCCTCCGCCGTAAATTTTTTGGACCCTTTTTATATATTGAAAATATCAAGCGACGGGGAAAAACCAATGCAACAACAAAACAAAACAACATTAAAATTGGGAGTTTAAAAAAGCGATTCAAATAAAGATTTATTTATTTTGAATTGGTTATTCCAAAGTTATGCAGAAAATTCCAACGAAAAAAAAAAAAAAAAAAGTAAAAGGTGGGGAAAAAAAAAAATGTTTTTTTTAACGGTATTAATCTTTACATTTCAAAAATTTTGGAAAGCCCTATCTTTGTATCAACGAATGAAATCTAGTTTTTAAATTTTTTTTTTTTTCCTTCCAAAAAAGGGCGTTTTTTTTTTTAGTTCCCCAATAACCCCAAGACGTTTAATTTTTTATGGTTTTTTGTCAGTGAGGAAATTTTGATTTCTAGATTTTCATTGTAAAAGACGTCATATGACGTATTTTTGAAATATGTACAAAAGCTTGTCCCGGGGTCTACAGATTGCTTGGCCCCTTTTTTCCCTTTTTCCCCAAAAATTGTGTACATTAAGTTTATTTGGGACCCCGGGGGCCCTTTTTAAAATTCAAAAAACCCCGGGTTTTTTTTTAGCGAAAAGATTCAAAAACCCAAAGGGCGTAAATTTTAAATGTTAAAAAATTGCCCAATTTTAAGAAACAAAGTTTTTTTTTTTGGGCAGAAAATGTGGGTTTCCAAAAGGGTTTTTAAAAATTTTGTGAAAAAAAATTTTCCTTTTACTCACGTGACGAAAAAAATATGAAAAAGTATTCAATAAAAAAGAATATTCTATATGTTAAAAATTTTCGAAGGGCAATAAAAATTTTTAAAACACATGTTTTAAAAATGCGGGAAATTTTTTATTTTTAAATTTTTATGCCTATGATCAATGACGTCCCCCATTTGAAAAATGTAAAAAAAGGTTTGTACGCGGTAAACACCCCTTTTTTTGAACCATTTCTCAAATTTTCACAGATTGTGATATTTTTTTCCTTGTTTTTAAACCCGTGTCCTTTTTTTAAAAATTTTGAAAAGCCCCGGGTTTCTATAGCGAACCCAAAAAATTCCCAAAACCAAGGTTTTTAAATTTTTTTTAAAGCTTAAAAAAATCTGTCCTTTTTAAAAATGGAAGGGGGAAAATTTGTCTTTTAAAGGTCCAAAGAATTTTTTAAACTTTTTTGTGAAAATAAATGTATTGAGCATGTGACGTTTTAAAAATTTTAATGTTTTCAATTTTTTTAAAAAGAATATTTTAAAATGTTAAAATTTTTTAAAGGGGCCCAATGAAATTTAATGAACATGCTTCAAACGAGGTTTTTTTGATTTCTTTTTTTTCCCATACCCTCTATGACGTAAAAAGTTTCCACACGTGCAAAAAGTAAAAAAAATTTTACGCGGTCCAGACCCAAATTTTTAAAAAACCCCTTTTTTTATAAAAAAATTTTTTCGAATGGTAAAATAAGTTTTTTTTTGCATCCCGGGTCTGTTTCTCAAATTCAAAATTTTTCCCAAAGGTTTTTAGCGAACCCAAGATTCAAACCCGGGGGCGAAAAAATTTAAAAATGCTTAAAAAAAAAGGGTTCCCTTTTTTAGGAAAGAAAGTTGTTTTTTGGTTTTTATGTAGGTCTCTTGGGGTCTTAAAATATTTAAAAAATTTTGCATATAGGTCACGTGAGCCCCCTTATATAAAAATTTTTTCAAAATTAAAAAAATTTAATTTCTATTTTTTAAAAAGGGTCGAAGGCATTAAATTTTTAAAATGGCATATGTTTCAGACAATTAATTTCTTTTTTAATAAAATTTTTAGGCATTGACGTCATAGCGTCAACTTAAACTTTTTCTACAAAGTTTGCTGCGGTCTACAACCTTTTCTTATAAACCGTTTTTTTTTTAAAATTTTTTAAAAAATTTTAAAATTTGGGTTTAGTTGGCATCCCGCTTTTCCCTTTTTTTAAAATTTTAAAAAAACCAAAGGGTTTTATGGGAATCCCCAAAAATTTGAAACCCAAAGGGCGTTAATTTTAAAAAAGCTTTTTAAAAACGGTCCCATAAAAGAAAAAAAGTTGATTTTGGGAAAATTAGTAGGTTATGGATGATGAACGATTTTGTGAAATGAACATCACTGACGTCAGTGCGTATTTTTTGAAAATCTATTTTTAAAAATTTTCAAGAAAATTTCTATATGTTAAAATGGTCCCTGGGGAAAGTAAATTTTTTAAAAATTTTGCTTCAAAAAGTTGTTTTTTTAAAATTTTTCAATTTTTATATGCCCTTACGTATAGACGTTTTCACTTGCCCCTAAATATTAAAATTTTTCGCGGTCTACAGCCTTGGGTTTTTGAACCGATTTTTTAAAAAAATTTACAGAAAGTGTATTTTAGGTTATAGTTTAGCATTTCCCCGGGTCCCTTTTCACTATGTCTCAAAGGTCAAAAATTATTTCTGATTATATGCGTAAATTTAAAAAATGCGTTTTTTAAATTCCCCGGACCCTGAAATTTTATGGTATATACTTTAGAAAAGCTTTTAAAAAGCAATGTAATTATTTAATTTTACTTTATCACATCAGTTTGAGTAGGACAAAATGGTTTTTTTCGGTTGGGACCCCCATTTTTTTTGGGGGAATTTTTTTCAAATTTCAAAAAATGGGAAATTTTAACGCTCAGTTTTTGGGGGCCCCCGGGGCCTGTTTTTTTCAAATTCGAAAAGCGAAAAGGTAATGGTTCTATGGCGAATCCAAAAATTTGAAACTTGCGTCAATTTTTAAAAACATATAAAAGCGCTTCGAGATGATTTAGAAAAAAGATATTTGGACGAAAAATTTTTTTTTTTTAAGGGCTTATTTTTTAAATTTGGGGTTAACGTTTTGACGTCATAAGGTCCAAAAGAATGTTAAAAACTACCCGTTAATTTTTATATGTTGCAAATTTTCAAGGGGCGGGAAAAAAATACTTGAAAAATTTAAAAATACTTAATATTTCATTTCATTGATTTTCTTTTGCCTATAAATTCATGTGACATAAAACTTGCGTTGTCTACACACTTTTTTACGGGGTTTAAAAAGCCTTATTACAGGATGGAATTCAAAATTTTAAGCGTTTTTAAAAAAAAATTTTATTTGAACATAGATTATAAAAAAAGTCCAAGTTAAAAAATCGATATAAAAAAAATATTTTTTTTTATTTTTTCCTTTTCCCCCCAAATTTTAAACGGTTTTTTTTAAAATTTTTCATTTAAGAAAAGGCCATAAAAAAGAAGTTAAAGCTGCAATTTCAATCCCCTTACTTTTTTTTTTTTTTGTTTTCCCCAAATGTGCAGAAAGCCCCATCATTGTATCAACAAATTTAAATTGTTTTTTTTAAATTAAAATTATTTTATTCTTTTCTTCCAAAAGAGGTTGTTTTTCTGGGTTTTCCGGCGGTCTAGATCAAAAAAAATTTAAAAGTAACCTGGGGGGATGCTTTTTTTAAATCTAAAAATTTTTATATTCGAATGCGTCATAGACGTAAATTTTTGACTTTTTTCCTTAAAAAAATTTTTTCGCGCTTACGCCTTCATTTCTTAGGGTTTTTTTCGTTTTTTTTTTAAAATGTGTTTATTACGTTTGAAGTGCACTATTATTACTTTTTTCCCCGATTCAAAAAAAAAAAGGTTTTTTGGGTTAAAAAAAAATTTTTCGAATTTTTTGCCTTTAAAAATTTTTTTAAAATTTTTTTTAGTTTTCCCGTAAGCTGAAACTAAAAAAGACCCACTTTTTCTCCTGATGTCTTTTTTTCATTGTAAAAAAATTTGCGACTATGAGTCATTTGACGTCTAATGTTATAAAAATTTCCCTTAAACAATAAAAGGGGGTTTTTTTTCCGCCCTGAAAAACCAAATTCTTGACCGTTTTGGTACAATTTTCTCTGAAAGTGAAAAAAAATAGATCTCTTGCAAATATCAGTTCGGGTTTTCCCAAAATCTCAAAGCTCAAGGTCATTATCTTTTTTGGGTTTTTTTTTTGACCCGTAATATCCAAAAACAAAAAAAATTTTTCGAGACAATATGCGATTTTTAAAATTGTGCTTTCGAAGTCTTTCGAGGGGGAAAAAAAAATTTTTGAATTCGGGTTTAAAAAGGCAAAGTAAAAGGGGGGAAAAGCGAAAAAAAGGGCCCTTAAAGTTGTAGAAAAAGGCATGATCTAAAAAAAAATTTTTATTTTTTTAAAATTTATTATGACATGATTTATAGCCCCAAACAAAATTTTCCTTTTTTTAAAGATAGCGCTTTTAAAAACCCCCAAAGGGAAAAGTTATTAAAAAAAACGTTTTGAAGTAAAATCCCTGAAAATATTTTGGGGAAAATTTTTTTTGGATTTTTTTTCCCGGGGTTAAGCGTCCTAGTTTTAAAAGCAGTTTTTGAAAAGGTCATCAAAAAGGGTGAAAAAAATTGGGGGTTTAAGACCCCTTTTTTAAAGGTACCCTCTTTTTTATTTGGTCTGAATTTAAAAAAATTACATGGAAAAAAAAAATTCATGTAAAAAAACATAAAAGTGTAAAAAGCCCCAAAAACCAAAAAAGCAATCAATAAACTACCCCTTTTTAAATTTTTTAAATTTTTTAAGCGTTATTGTTGGATCCCCAAGTAATACCTTTGAAATCAATAATGAACTAAACCCTTTTAAATTTTTTACCCAAAATTTTAAAAAGGGGTTTTAAATTTTAAAAGGGGTTTCATTTTAAAACAGATCCCCGGGGAAAGTCAAAAAGCTAATGTTTTTAAAATAGAAATGAAGTTATTTTTAGAAATTAAGGGGGGTCCTGTAACAAGGAAAAAGGGACAACTTTTTCCGGCTCATGGAGGGGGCGGCCTAAAAAATTTGTTCGGGTTTCTCTCTATTATTTTCTTTTTAAAGGAAAAAGTCCCAGTGTAAAAAAAATTTTTTTTTAATTTGTGTCTTTTATTCTTTAAAAAAACCTCGTTGTTCATCTGAATTTTGTGAAAGTTGTTTTTTTAAAAAAAAAAAAGGAAAATTTTTTTCATATTTAAGAAAGGATACATGGAATGAACAAAATTAGGAAGAACACAAAAATTAAAAATGGAAAGCGGGATTAAAAACCCCAAAAGAACGAAAAAATTTTGGGGTAGACATTGTTTTGAACAAATCCCCTTTTTAGCTGAAAAGGCTTAAAAATGGTTTTTCAGCGCAGAAAGCCCCCATGTTTTTTGGGGGGAAAAGAAGTTAAATTTTTTAGGACTTTTTGCCTAAAGCAGAAAATTTTGGGGGGTTTTTATTGTTTTTTCTTCTTTTTCTTTTAAATTTTTAGGGCTTTCTGCCCCCAAACAGAAAGACCTATTGGGTTTTTTATGTTTTTTTTATTATTAAGGGGCTTTTCTGCCTTTTTTCCGAAAGTCCTATTGGGGTTTTTTAAATGTTTTTTCTTCTTTTCTTTTTTTAAGGACTTTCGCCTACAGGGAGAAAATCATTTGGGTTTGTACGTTTTTTTTTTCTTTTTCTTTTTTCTTCTTCTTCTAAAATTTTTTTTTCTTCCTCTAATATTTGTGTTAATTTTGAGGTTTCCTTGACCAGAACAATGAAAAAAATTTTTGGATATTTTCAAACCCTGGCTTTCGGATGAATGAATTTTAATTCTACGGGGGTTTATATGCGTCAGATTCGACGTCAGGTGAAAAAGTTTGCGCGGTTACAGCCATTATTTCTGGCCCCATTTTCATCAAAATTTTAAAAATTTTTTGTTGGGTCTGTTGTGCCCCGTGTCCGTTTTTCAAAATTCGAAAAATCCATGGTTTTTATAGCGAAACCAAGATTCCCAACCAAGGGCCCTAAATTTTAAAAAAAGCTTAAAAATCTTTCCCCCTTTTTAAAAAGAAAGTTGAAAATTTAGTCAGTATAAAGGTCTCTAGAAGTTTTAAAAAATTTTTGAAAATAAACGTTATGACGTCACTGCGTCATTTATGATAAAAGTATTTCCAATATTAAAACAAGAATTTTTTTTTATGTTGTAATTTTCGAAGGGCAATAAAAATTTAAACACATTTTTTAAAAAAGGGGGAAAAATTTTTTTTTAATTTTTTTTATACCTTTGACGTCTTTGACTCACCGGGAAATATGCAACAAAAGTTTTTTACGCGGTCTCAGCCATTGTTTATGAACCTTTTCCCAAAAAATTTTTTCCAGAATTTTTATTTTAAAGTTCTAGTTGTGCATCTGGGGTGTCCTTTTTTAAAAATTTCCCGAAAGCCGGGGGTTCTATAGCGAATTCAAGATTCAAAGAAGGGGTAAAAAATTTTTTAAATTTTTTTTAAAAATCGGATTTTTTGAAAATGGGAAAAGTGATTTTTGGTCATAATGGGTCTCTTGGGTCTTAAACATTTTAAAAAAATAAACGTCCATGCTACTTGAGTCATTTTGTTAATTTTTTTTAAAATATTGAAAAGGTATTTCTATATGTTGAAATTGTCGAAGGGAATGAAAATTTAAAGACAAATAATTCGGGGCCCTGAAATTTCGATTTCAATGTTTTTTCAGAAGCTTTGAGTAAATGCCAAAAATTTTTGAAATTAAATTTACGAAATTTTTGTGGGGGTCCAAACCCCATTATTAATGGGCCGATCTTTGTAAATTTCACAAAATGTTTATTTTTTCTTATTGTTTCCGGGAAATTTTTTTTAAAATTTCGAAAAGCCCCAACCCTCTATGGCGGTCCAAATTCAAACCAAGGACAAAAATTTTTTTAAAAGAAAAAAAAAACTGTCCTTTTTGGGGATAAAATTTTTAAAAAATTTTTCGTTAGGGGTCTCGGGGGTCAAAAAATTATGTAAAAAAAAAATTCATACGATTTCACGTACGCATTTTTTTATTTTTAAATTTTATTTTCTTCTTCCTAACTAAACGTTATTTTAATATGTTGCAAAACCCTTTGGCCCAAATAAAATTTTTTTAAGGGGGTTATTGTCACGTGGGGAAAATTTTTTGTTTTTCAATGATTGTCAGCGCCTATGAGAAAACTTAAATTTTTTTTTTTGGGGGGTGATTTTTTCGATGCCAGTTGTTCGAATAATGAAAATTTCGAGTTTTGAAGTAAAGTATGCGCTTTTTTTTCAAAAGCCTTCAAAACCCATGTGTCATATGAAACAGAGCTAAAAAAATGTGAAAAATGGTGTTTACGCCTACAGCCGCCATTTATGGTCCGGGTTTTTCTTCCCAAAATTTTTACGATGGTACCTTGAAACAAGGTGTGCTATCCCGCACTTAAACCCAATTTTGAAAGCCGAAGTTCTGCGGCTGAAAAAAATTTTTAAAATAGGACCCAAAATTTCATTTTGGAAAAAAAAAGCTTTAGGAAAAGATAGAAAGTTGAACTTACACAGTTTGGGAGTTTTCAAATTTTTATATATATTTTGAGTCGTGAGCATATGAGAAAAGGGCGTCATAAGCATATTTTTAAAATTTTTTTTTTTGGGGAATGATTTCGACTTTATGCCAGTTTTTTCAGAATTAAAAAAAAATTTTTGAGTTAGTCTGTTTTAAAATTGCGTTTTTGAAAAAAAGCATTTCGCCCCTAAAGACGCCCTGTGACGTCAGAGTAAAAATATTGAACAAAAAGGGGTTTTTTTGCCTACTGCCGTCCCTTTTGGCGGTTTTCTTTAAATTTTTTTAGATGGTACAACTTTTAAACTAAGGGGTACATATCCTGCCAGCTTACCGAAAAATTTTCCCCCAAAAACCCATGTTCTGTGGCTGAAGTAATATTCGAACATGGAAACCAAAAATTTTTTTTTGGATTGAAAAACTTCAGGATTGGGGAAAAAAAGTTGAAACTTTACAGTTTGCAGTTCTGCAAATTTTTTACAAAAATTTGAATCGTGACGTCAAGGGGGGGCATAAGCATACCACTTTTTTTTTAATTTGGGGCAAAGATTTCGACATGATGCCAATTGTTTAAATAAAAAAATTCAAATTATTGCGTAAAATAAACGTTTTTTAAAAAAAAAACTTTTTTTAAAACCCCCCCCACGTCCCCGTACGTCAGAGCTAAAATAGTGAAAAATGGGGTTCGCGCTCTACACCCCCATTTAGACAATTTTCTTCAAAATTTTACAGATGGAAACATCAAAAATAAGGGGAAAAAATTTTTTTGTACCCTAACCTTAATTCCGAAAAACCAAAATATTGGGGCCCGAAGTAGAGAAAAAAAGGAAAACCCAAAAATTTTTTTAGGGCTAAAGAACTTGGGGGGAGATAGAAAGTTGAAACTTACACAGTTTACAGTTATGCAGAATTTCTACAAATATTTTGAGTCCTGACGAAATATGACGTCATGTGACGTCATAAGCATACATCTTAATTTTCATTTTAGGGCAATGATTTCGACATGTTGCCAGTTGTTCAGAATAATGAAAATTTCAGAGTTATGACAGTAAATTAAGCGCTTTTGAAAGAAAAGCATCCTAAGCACCCTATGACGTCACCTGCCGTCACAGCTAAAAATAGTAATAAATAGTTTTCGCGCTCTACAGCCGTCATTTATGGTCGGATTTTCATCAAATGTTCACATATGGTATATCTTGAATCAAAGGTGTGCATATCCTGTCAGCTAACCGAAATTCCGAAAGACCGAAGTTCTGTGGCTGAAATCAGTTTCGAACATAGGACCGAAAATTTCATTTTAGTATAAAAGAGCTTCAGGATGAGATAGAATGTTGAACCTTACACAGTTTGTAGTTCTGCAGAATTTCTACATATATTTTGAGTCGTGACGTCCAAGGACGTCATGTAACGTCATAAGCATACTTCTTATTTTTTATTTAGTTCAATGATTTCGACATGATGCCAGTTGTTCAGAATAATGAAAATTTCAGAGTTATGAAAGTAAAGTATACCCTTTTGAACATAATAATTTTCAGCACCCTATGACGTCATGTGACGTCAGAGCTAAAAATAATGAAAAATGGTGTTCACGCTCAACAGCCGCCATTTATGGTCTGATTTTCTTCAAATTTTCACAGATGGTACATCTTTAAACTAAGATGTGCATATCCTGTCAGCTAACCGAAATTCCGAAAGACCGAAGTTTTGTGGCTGAAATAAGATTCGAACATAGGACCGAAAATTTCATTTTAGGATTAAAGAGCTTCAGGATGAGATAGAAAGTTGAAACTTACACAGTTTGCAGTTCTGCAGAATTTCTACAAATACCTTGAGTTTTGACGTCATATGACGTCATGTGACGTCATAAGCATACTTCTTAATTTTCATTTTAGGGCAATGATTTCGACATGATGCCAGTTGTTCAGAATAATGAAAATTTCAGAGTTATGAAAGTAAAGTATACGCTTTTGAACAAGAGAATTTTCAGTACCCTATGACGTCATGTGTCGTCAGAGCTAAAAATACTGTAATACTTAGTTCTTATCATTTGCACTTATTTCGGAATATAATGTCAATTGTTCAGCATGAACATGAAAAACTACCAGAGGTGAGTCATTACATGAAACTTCTATCTCCTGCTTTTTGCATTAACACAGCTTGCAGAAAGTCCTATCATTCGTTTTCACGAATGACAGCTAGTTATTCTTTTTTTCTTCCTAACTAAACGCTTATTTTTCTATGTTGCAATACTCCTAGGACGATGAAATTTTTATGACTTATTAGTCACGTGAGGAAATTTTGATTTCTATGATTTTCATATGCCTATGACGTCATATGACGTCACATTTGAAATATGCTACAAAAGTTTGTACGCGGTCTACAGCCATTGTTTGTGAACCGATTTTCATCAAATTTTCACAGAATGTGTATATTAAGTTCTAGTTGTGCATGCCGGTGTCCGTTTTTCAAAATTCGAAAAGTCCATGGTTCTATAGCGAATCCAAGATTCGAACCAAGGTCGTAAATTTTCAAATGCTTATAAATTCTGTCCTATTTAAGATAGAAAGTTGATATTTAATCAGTATATAGGTCTCTAGAAGTTTTAAACATTTTGTGAAAATATATGTCATATGACGTCACGTGACGTCATTATATGATAATGTATTTCTAATATTAACAAGAATATTTCTATATGTTGAAATTGTCGAAGGGCAATGAAAATTTAATGACACATGCTTCAAACGCTGTAATTTTGATTTCTATGATTTTCATATCTCTATGACGTCATATGACGACACACGTGAAATAAGCTACAAAAGTTTGTACGCGGTCCAGAGCCATTATTGATGAACCGATTTTCATCAAATTTTCACAGATTGTGTATATTAAGTTCTAGTTGTGCATCCCGGTGTCCGTTTCTCAAAATTCGAAATTGCCAAGGTTCTATAGCGAATCCAAGATTCGAACCAAGGTCGTAAATTTTCAAATGCTTATAAAATCAGTCCTATTTGAGATAGAAAGTTGATATTTGGTCAGTATGTAGGTCTCTCGGAGTCTTAAAAATATTTTGAAAATTTGCATCATATGACGTCACGTGACGTCATTATATGAAAATATATTACTAACATTAACAAGATTATTTCTATATGTTGAAATGGTCGAAGAGCAATAAAAATTTAATGGCATATGTTTCACAGGATATAATTTCTATTTCAATAATTTTTATAAGCATATGACGTCATATGACGTCACACTTGACATATTCTATAAAAGTTTGTACGCGGTCTACAGCCATTACTTATAAACCGATGTTCATCAAATTTTCACAGAATGTGTATATTAAGATCTAGTTGTGCATCCCGCTATCCGTTTTTCAAAATTCTAAAAGACCATGGTTCTATGGAGAATCCAAGATTCGAACCGAGGTCGTTAATTTTCAAATGCTTATAAAATCGGTCCCATATGAGATAGAATATTGATATTTGAACATTGTGTAGAATTATGGATGACTGAACGATTTTGTG
>CM037787.1:1140405-1154753 GCA_021229015.1 Solen grandis | reverse complement strand
ATTTTTCCCGATCATTTTTCTGCCTGCGGCTGCCTCCTTTTATATACATGTATTCTGAGCTAAATTTCCATTTTCTGGTTTTATGTAACTGTAAAAGTTCATTAGTATGTTGCATTTAAATTTATCTTTTATTGTGAAGCAAATTGATTTGCTGTTTTAAATATTGGCAATATTTTAAAAATAAACAAGTAAACGTTGGGACTATTTCTTGTCTTCGTGGCGTTATTTGGTTGGGTCACCAAACGGGGGAAAACTACGAAAGGGGCTCCGCACGGGGAATTTAATTACTGGAAATCGTAAATGAAAATAAATATACGCTAAATCAAGCATGAAAGAAACAGAATATTTGTTGATTTGGGTGTAAGATCGCATTTTTATTTCTACTCGTGAGCCTATAAAATTATATTTTCACTAATGGCTTCGCTACTCGTGAAAATATTACTTTCTAGGCTCACTCGGAGAAATTAAATGCGATCTTACATTAAAATCAACAAATATCCTCTATTTCTTCAAATTTTTTAAACGTTAGCCCTTAGGATGCCCCATCGTTCGTTCCGTTACGTTCCGTAAAATACCAATAGCCGTTTTTTGTTTTCAAAAGTATCGCAATGTAAATAAAATGATATAAAAAGATGACTTTATCTACCTAATTTAAAGACACAGATATTTTAATTTACGTTTCATTCTTGTACTTAATCGGTATTGCTATACCACGTGGTATATGACGTCATTTCAGCATTCATTAGAAGCATAATTTGCCTCGATTCAAAAAAGAAAACTTCTGTGAGTATTTTATTTCTTCACCAATTTTAATAGGATGTAACGTATGCACAGCGGAATACTGTGTACTATACAGAAACCCTAATGATTCTTTTGTCAGATGTACAGTATTTCCCAACATTCGGGACATGTTATTAACGATGTGCTTTAAAATTATGTGTCAGCAAACAAAATTTCATGAAATCGGAATGTTTTCCTGAATTTAGGAAAACTGTACATCTGACGAAAGAATCATTGGGACTATATACCATTAAAATTTATAAAGAAATAAAATTATTAAAGCAGTTTTTTTCACTCTGAATCGACGGATAACCATACTTTTCGCGATAGCTTAAATGGCGTCATATTCCATGTGGTATGGCCCACACGTCAATAATATAAAATGTGTGTGTTTTGCATTGGCTTATGTACTATTAAACACACACACACACACACACACACAACAACAACAACAACAACAAATTAAAAATATTTTAGAAAGCCACTGAACTTGACAGTTTTGACTTACACACGAATGTTCAGGAGGAGTTAAATAACGGTGTTGATAATATAAGTAGGATATTAACATTGTATTAGATGATTCAATAACATTTTGTTTCCGGCTTCTAGTTGATGTGACTGTCTATAATTATAATAATAAAAGAAGACTGGTTATGCTCTCCTGTGAGGCTGATATAATGCAAGCACGCTTGTTTTGAAAATCAGAATGATAAAAAGTTATATTAATGATGTAGGCCGTTGTTATATATTCATTTGATAAATCGCCAATGTATCGGTATCAAAGCATCTCGTTCACAGATGAAAGGTAGAAATTAAAAAAAAATCTTCTCTCCTTCGTTAATTTGGCTAGTTTTTGCCTCCTGAGAAATATACTCGGTATGTTAAGACCAAATTGAACGGGAATGCACGTTATTTTCGTAAACATCCACTTCAGGGAAATCGGTTAATACTGAAAACAGCATTCCCGAAACAGGTGCTTGTGACACCACGTGACACGTTACCCGACATGTTATCTTCACCAGTTTGTTAGTTAGAATTTTCAGCCTGTGAAGTGAGCGTGAATGTGATCAGGCATGTGACGGCACACGGAAAAAGAAATTCTAACGTTAAATTTAAGTAATAATTCTAAATATTGATAGGTTTAATATCGTTCGTGACGCTATTGTCTATAATAGAGACCCCACCCCTATTTTTTTAAACTATAACGGAATGTGCATTGGGTGACCTTCGTCGGTAGGTGGGTATTAATAGACATAATACAAACACAAAAGTTAAAAATAAATTCTTAGTCAATGACCAACTATGAACGAGCTGCCTTCAATAGTTTAGATGGAGGGCAATTTGCTCATGATTACGTTTTTTCTTTTTTTTAAATAATAATCTTGCCCAGGGTTTCATGTGTTTTATATGATAAATCAATAAATTTTTGAAAACTATGTTGATTTACAGAGGGAAATAATACAATAAAATTAAATTCACTCTTATTCAATATTTGGGGCAACGTTGCTTTCTCAAGAAAAAAAAAAGACGTTTAGCAATGTAGAACTTGCTAAAAATTTCATGTTTTTTTTCTTGAGAAAGGCAAACTTTTGCTGAAATATTGAATAAGAGTGAATTTAATGTTTTAATTTAATATTTGATGTCAAGTTTTGTAGCGCTGTGCACGTGATTTCATATCTTTGTTTATAGAAATGTACGTTTTGGTTTTTTACGTGAGTGAATGCATGATACTTTTCCCCTTGGGTTCACTTCGTTTTTAAAAATAGTGTCCTATACCAGATAAATCTTTTCTTCCACTTTACATGCATTATTTTCCTAAATAAACTCGTTCTAGAATAATAAAGTCATATCTAGAGTCGCTATATCTTTGAGAAGGACAAGTATTCCGCCACAGTAAGTTTTACAATATTATCATTACATATCATAGTATTTTCTGAATTAGAACTTCGAAACAGTTGTGACATTTTAAATTTACTAAGGTTTCCTATTGGATTAAATTATGTTATCATAGGTCATATTATTTCAGGCGTCCGTTCAGTATGCCAAAAACTTTTACCCATCGTAGGTACGGAGATGTTATAGGACATATACGATGCTGTTCAGGTGCACCTTATGATGTATTTACGTTTATGGCCCCGAGATGTCTGTCTTTATAGTTGACTGTAAGCGTAAGGTTGCATACGTTTCGCATACTGAACGCACCCCAGGTTTGTTGATTGTTTTAAATTAAACGAACCTGCACTGCAAAATTTAAATATCGTTATATATTGTATCCAATACCGGGAACCATACATTTATATTGTACAGAGTGTCAGTTGGCATGCTACAAATTCTTGTTTCATTTCATATTATTAAATCTTTTAAATCGCTATAGGAAATTTATCTTGTAATCTTTTAAAACTACTGAATCAAAGTAAGTCATACATATTGTATTTTAGTGACTAAAAACATCTTGACACGTCCGCATACACTAATATTCATTGTTAATTGGTTATTCGTATGTGTTTACATTTCGAAGGATGCTACATAATCATCATGACTTTTGTGTACATTATCTTTTAAAGCGTAAATTATGGTGGCATATTTCTGCCAGTCACTTATCCACTTAGTATGTCGAAACTTTTCTGAAAAAATGTCACATAGTCAGTTAGTATCTGGCAAGTAGAAAAACTTTCGTGTTATCCTTTAGGTATTTAACAGAACAAAACTGCTTTAGTGCCACTACTGCCACCCATTATTACTTAAGATAATGGTTATCTCGCCTTTTTTCAAGTTAGTCAATTAAATTATGTGGTTTAAAAAGCATTTTTTTCACATAATTATCTGGAAAAAGGCATGATACCCAGTTAAAATAAGTGAATATGTGATTGGCAGTAGTGGGCACTAACAGACGTTAAGTCCTGTTAAGTACCTAAGTAGACAACTTGAAGGTTTGTTTACTTGCCGATATAATGAATATGTGACAATTTTTAGAAAAGTTTCAAATAGCTAAGTGGATAAGTGGCTGGCAGAAATATGGCCACCATAGTAAATATATATCTTTTCCCTCTTTTCTAAAATGTTGACAGTTTTGACATAATGCAGAACTAAGTTTTTAGTTTTAATTCAGGGATATTATTTCAAACTTATCGCCCATAATCATTGTTTACAATAATGAAAAACACATCACGTATTATGTTATAGAATACCATGTAAATTCAGTCAGTCAGATGAAACGTTCTTTTACTTCTAAATAATTTAGTACAGCTTCATCAACGTTTCTGAGTACTACTCTCAAAATTGGTCATCAGCAATAATCCATTGCGGTCATTGCATTTTCTGCTGTTAATAACAAAATTATACCGTCCCCGGTGGCTAGTGGCTAGAGCGTCCGCCTCGGGAGGTAGATGTCGTGGGTTCGATCCCGGCCGCGCATCCCAAAGTCGTAAAAAATGGTACTGTTATAGCCCCTGCTTGGCGTCAGCATATAAGGGTAGTTGCAGGACTGGTTGGCACGGTGTCAGGTAATGTGACTGGGTGTGGTATCATGCCACATGCCTACGGTGTGGATACTGCAGTATGGCAGCACTATAACTGTCTCTTGTAGACATCGTCTCCAAATGAAAAAAATAGTGTCGATGGGACGTTAAACCCAACAAACAAACAAACAAACAAACAAACAAACAAACAAACAAACAATAAATAAACAAAAAACAAAATTAATTTATACTTTTCCACGGGGTCTCTTTCGATGATAATTACCCTGGCGTTGGATATAGTGTATGAGATCGGCGTTGGTAAACCGGGTTGATAGTCGGGGTTTATCAACTCAGAAGGCCCAGTCTCCAGTAAGCGTTTGAAACATGTGGAGGTGGAGCAGTCAGCTTAAAGATTATAGTCATTATGATATCATGCTATTGTAAACAGTATTGACTCCAGAGTCTTGAAAACTGTAATGTGGAAGAGCATATGTTGTAGCCAATTTACGTCCCCTTTACTTTTTGCCTTGTCGAAGGGAATTTATTGCCACGTACTTTAAAGCATGACATCTTATTTTCTGCATATTTAGCGACCACCAGTTTAAAAATTGTTTAAAAAAAAACAAACAAAACAACAACAACAACAACAACCCCCCCCAAAAACCCAAACAAAAACAACAACAACAACAACAAAACAAAACAAAACAGAAAAAGCTATATGCACCTGTCACCGTAACATCAAGCATAAATTTTTTTCGAAGCGTTTAGCTATGACAATACAATAAAACAATACAATTAAGATGCAATAAAACAACTAATTAGGCAGGTGGATATTCGGGTTAAAACTTCAGATACTAAGTAATATATCAAAACCATGTATTGTTTGTTGTTGCCAGTCTCTGAAAACCCTTCATTAAATAAATGCCCGCGATATTGGAAGAAAATTACACCTTTGATGTGCGGTTAAAAAGGAAATTCATTTGAGCGCAAGAAAGGTTTCGCTAGTTCATAAAGACGGCTATCAGTGTTAAAAACTACTAATGTAAATATTTATATATAATATAAATGTAAAACTTGTGGACGGCAATGTAAATGAACAGGTTTCTATGAAAAGCCGTGACTGTTCTTATCCCGTTCTTTTTCAATTTTATCAATCAAAAGTCGCATTATATGATACCATTTTGACATTATATTAAACGAACATTCCTTTATATGATTCGTTTGAACATGTATGGACCAAGTGCCCTTATTCACACCAATTTAACATTGTATCGGACCTTATATCATTTTGATACGGGTTTCATTTATATCAATCGACAATTTTAACGTATTGCACCAGCTGTCCTTATATCATATCAAAATTATAATATTTGACCAAATAGAAATTTATATGATACAAATTGTCATTTATTAATCGACACTATCAGGTATTAAACCCGAAAAATCAATGTATAAATTTCCCAAAGGGGTAGATTATATGATTTCATTTTGACATGATATTAAACCAAAACTCTTTTATATGATTCCGGTAAACCATGTATTGAACCAGCTGCTTTATATCATATCAGCTTAATAATATTTGGACCATAAAGAAATTTATGTGATATAGATTCATCAGTTTATCAATCGACAATTCAATGTATTGGCCCAAATTCGTCATTGTATTCATCCAAAGTAGCATTATATGATTCCGTTTTTAAAATTTATATCATTCTAACATTTTTTATATGATTCCAGTCAAACCCTTGTATAAAAGCAGCCGTCCTTATTAACATCAATTTAACAATATATTGAACCAAAATCCTTTATATGATTCCAATCTAACCATGTATTGAACCAGCTGTCCTTATATCACATTTCTTTATATAAAACCGATTCATTGTAGTTTTGTTTGTTTTTAGCCCTTTTTCTCTCCTTTCTCAGGAGGGGCTTAAATCCCTATTTAAGAAGCAATGGGCAAACTTTCCCGCGCAGACTGAGAAGAATCTGACCAAATTGTATGAACAAACCGAGGAGACCAAGATCAGACAGTGCCTTCCAGGATATGTCTGATCTATTTTGGGTCGGCTGTTTGCTAATGCATCAAATCATCCTATTTAAAGTAAAGGGTTTTAAAACGCGGGCCCTGGGGCAAAATGACGAGTAATGTTTGCTTCTGTATTGATAAAAATTGTATCAATTTGAGATACAATTTCAATCAATTAGATATAATATAGAGCATTTTCACATCCGCTGATCATTTTGTGGTGTTGCACAAATTCACCCGTTTTAAATAGTCCCGTCAACAGTATAATGGCGAATCGGTTTCATTTAAGGAAATGTTATATAAAGACAGCTGTTTTATACAAGGTTCGAATGGAAACATATAAAGGAATGTTCGTTTGATATAATGTAAAAGTGAAATTATATTTATGCCACTTCGGATTGATTATTGACGATTCGGTTTCATATATCGACGTTGTCGATTGATTAATGATGAATCCATATATTTATTGATTTTTTTTGGTTTAACATATTGTAAAATCGGTTTTGATATAAAGGGCAGCTGGTTCAGTACACGGGGTTTGATTTGATTCATATAAAGGATTGTTCATTTTAAATTTTAGTCAAAAAGAAATCAATAATGTTACTTTGGATTAATACATTGACGATTCGATTCAATACATTGACTTTGTCAATGATATAAAGATGAATCCGTTTAATATATTCTTAAATTGGTGTGATATTAAGACAGTTGGTTCAATACAAGTTTCGACTGAAAACATATTAAAGGAATTTTCGTGGGAATTACATTGTCAAAATAAATCATATAATACTACTTCGGTCGATACATTGTAAAAGAACGATATAAGATAGCCCTGGCTTTCCATAGGTTTCATTAACGAAATCATGGTTTTGTTTGACACATGGTTACGATGTTTTCTGTTGAATGCTTTTCGTAATGTACATGTGCTGGTGTTCTTTTTTCAACATTTCTGTAATGCCTATTCACTAAAAAGTTTAACACTCGATAACTACCCAAAGGGTTTTACCAGAACTGCATGACTCAGTGATAAGACAAAGTGACGGACTCGGTGGTGAATTGAGAGTGTCCGCCCAAGAATCGGAAGGTTGTGGGTTCGACCCTCTGCCGGTTTTATATCAAGTCGTAAAATTTCATTGATAAAGTTCCCCAGCTTAGCGCTTTAGCATATAAGGGTAGGTCCAGGAGTGTAGGGCCCGGGTGTCATGTTTAAAGTGACTAGATGTATATAATACCATTTCCTTTAAATTTTAAACCAAAGCGAGAAAAACAACTAAGGCAAACCATACCATACATTAAGCTTGTAATTGTACCCCGGCTATCGGTATTCTCCATTTTAGGCACAGCATTTCGAAAAATTTTGGCAAAGTCGTCAATGGTTTCAAATATGGTGTTCTGTTTCCTGCATAAAATGTTTTTTTTTCATGTCACATATACATTTAAAGGTAAAATAACAATTGGACATGATAAAAAATGATATCACAATGAAGGAGAACTATCCACCATTAATGTCTCATAGTGGGAAAAAACACAAGCACAGAAAGTATTAAGCATAGTGCATTTTTTTTCTCGAGTTTCAATGACGAAACCCTCATTTTTTCTTTGCCAAATAATGTTTAACATCTAACAAACATAAGGTCAATGACGTTCATTTATGCCTATTTAGGACAAATCACTTGATTCATTACTTAAGATGACTTTTAAAATAAACATTAACTTTCTTGGTATATAAATTTTACCCAACCGGTTACATTTCGAGTTTATCATATATCTTAAAGACTATGAGAACCTTTATTACAATGCTCAACACAAGTGGGCAGTTTCGGCCTTACTCAGGATTTAAATTTATTTTGAATCTATTTTTACATATCTCAGTCACATCGGCAGAAAACAAATATTTATTTTTTTGCAGGCAATCGATGAGCTGTATCTGAAATTTTAACACGGCCCGTGTGGTTTTCAAATGTTTAAATTGGATACCGCACACTTATAGGCGACGGAGTATGAAGTGATAAACGTATTATAATATATTGTGTGCCTTTGTCCTCATGTAGGGACGTTTGCAACAATATAAAGGGGTTGATTATATAGATATATAAGTTAAAATGTCAATTTCTAAGTGATACATGTATGTCCTTATGTAGAGTGGTTGAAACTCTATATTGAGTCATTTGGCGATGTATTGTGTCCACTTGTCTTTATATGGCTGAAAATGTATATATATTGAGTGATACATTTATTGTGTTGTGTGGCAACGGCGTTATATTGGTAGGGTAATTTTTGCGGGTTCATTTTATATGCATGTTGATAAAGCGTTCCCCAGTCAAAACGTACTCAGTGAAATCGTCACCCGTTTGGTCAAAACATCCACTATTACCAAATTTAAAATTTTCTCCAAACCCAAAAATAAAATTTAAACAATATAAGTGAAAATTATATTCTTGCTATTATTTTTTTTCTGCATGTGTGTGATAAATATAGAAATGGAAATAGTTAAAAAATTTTGTATGTTTGGGCACATAAACCATGCTTCCTTCACTGACTTTTCACTAAAAGTTTGTTTAATGTATGTTTTTTTTTTTTCTTCATTTGATGGGTTTATGAAAAAAATATGATGAAACAAGTAAAAATGGTGTTGCCCAAAAAACACATGAGTCCCTACCCGGTGAGGTGGGATTTTTTTTTCGTTACCATAGAAACCAGTTTTTTGGTCCGAGAGTAAAAAAGTGACGTGCAGAAATTCTATACTGCCATCTTTCATTACCAAGTATTTTCTTAAACGGTTTTAAGTTATCGCGGGATCCAGATTCAGGACATCCGGATGGACAGCGGACGGACAGAGGACAGACAGAAGGCTGAGGGAAAAACTATAGGCTAATTATATATGACATTAAATCGAATTTTAATTTTTTTTCTTTGCCCTGATATTTTGACTTCATTTTAATGCTAAATCGTTTTATTTATGTAACGTCTTTTACTTAAAGCCATAGTACTCAATTTTTGACATTTTCACTTCATATAATGCCAAATCGATCTTTATATTGTTGCAACGTCTCTTCATAAGGGGCATAGTCACTCAATATATTGACATTTTCACTTCATATAATGCCAAATCGACTCTATATATTGTTGCAATGTGTCTACATCTCTACATAAGGACATAGTCACTCAATATATTGACATTTTCACTTCATATAATGCCAAATTGATTTTATATTGTTGCAAAGTCTCTTCATAAGGACATAGCCACTCAATATATTGACATTTTCACTTCATTAATGCCAAATCGATCTCTATATTGTTGCAAGTTTCTTATTTAAAGCCATAGTCACTAAACATATTGACATGTTCACTTCATTTAATGCAAATCGACTCTTTATATTGTTTGCAAGTCTTTCATAAGGACATAGCACTCAATATAATGACATTAATGCTAAATTGACTCAATATACGAGTATAGCTGTAACGACTCTATATAAGCACTTTGTCACTGAATATATTGTGTTAATGAATCAACCATATACATTATCTACATATAGGACAGTTATGGCTTTCTATAAAATTTCCCAATACGATTCGTTTAGGTGGTCTTTAAAATTTTACCCTACAAAGTGTGCGGAATCCCAAAATCTTTCCTCTAAATTGTTATTTTAGATCATTAGATCTTACATTATTTTATTGACAAATATCATTAAAAATCAGTCGGAGAAGAAAAAATGTTTTAAGTAGTAAGTTTTTCACCAATTTTAATAGGATATAGGGCATGCGAAGCTCCACACATAGGCCCTAATGAGTATAGGATTTCTGAACATTCGAGAAAAACCTTCAGAGTTCGTGAATCACGAAAGCACGTCACTGATTTGCCATCTAAAATCAATCCAACAAAACATATGAATTACTTGGAAATAAGAAAAAAAGATGTATTTTGACCGTGAACGACTTTGTCAAGTCAATCGAAAATTAAGAACACAATTCTTATTTATCTAAGAGATTATTTAAATATAAATATTCGAAAACGGTGTACCCCTTCCCTTTTTGATGTTACCATTCTTTACGGTAGGACTTCGAACCCTGTGGATTTTAAGGAACTACTGTATTTTTTCATGATATGATAAGAAGTAAATTTGCAAATGTTGAGGGTCAAAAAAGTCACATTTTAGATTATTTTGCAAAATTTTGGTTTAAAAATTTTAATTAAAAAAACAAACAAAAAAACATTAAAGAAAAATATGGTTAGGCTATGTATTTCAACATCTTTAGAAAACCTTTATATCAAAGGATTGAATCTGAAAAAAAATCTGTCCCTTGAAATTTTTTAGCCAAAACAAAAACAAAATATATAAAATTTCCAGCTTTTGGGTAGTTTTTGTATACATTTTGGTCCCGGCACGATGGCGATATTTGTTCGGTTTGTATTTTCCCTGCATGTTTGTCGTCTATTCACCTGTAACTTATAAAATACATAATAAGTTGGAAATTGGATAAAATATTCCAAAAATATAATTATGGTTGTTTCACCACACAACACACACACACACACACACACACACACATGATTTTGTACAGGGAGAAAAAGCTATGGCATATTAATCCATGGACGGAGTTGCGGTGAATTTTTTGTCAATCGCGGTATCGCAGAAAACGCTTTCCGCGTGGCTTTAAATACCGTAAGTTGATATGCGTTTTAAGGCATATGGGTCAATGTGTGAATAAATTCAATGTCGAGATTTATTGAAAATATTCAATATTGGCATAGACATAACATGTGTAAACGTGAAAATCTGGATATGACTTATGTAAATAAACGTATCGTATCGAATAGAGGCAATGGTAAAATTTCATACTAAGGGAACACCCCTTTGGCAGAAAAACAATGGAATTTTCTTTTGATTTCGATGCAATATGCGTACATTTCAATAGATATATGCCGTGCACCTAGTTGTCACTAATCTCTAAGCCGCCGTACAGTAAAAGAAAGTGATAATCATAAGGTTTTGTCGTTGATTAGAATAAAAACTAGAAAGAAGTTACACCTACATAAATATTAGATACTGAGATATAAATAGTTTAATGATAAATAATGGTCATTTGTCAGACAAGGGTGTCCTTTATCGTCCATGTTATTTGTTATTGCAATTTAAATAGTATCCATTTATATAGAAAACAATTCAAATATAAAGGGAATAATTATTAATGGTAAAGAAATTAAACAAGCTTTATTTGCTGATGATGCAACCTTTTTTAAACAATGGTGAAAATCAATCAGTTGAACAACTTGTAGATACCATAACGCAGTTTGGACATGTTTCTGGCTTAAATCTGAGCATATCAAAATCAATTCTTTTGAGAACAGGGAATTTTAAGAATTCAAATATTGAATATTAATATGATAAAAAAAGATAGTGTTTCGGCTTCAGAAAATGCAAAAAACTTTAAGACTATATTTCTATAACAATGCAGACCAAAATATGACACCCAGTTCCAGTCCAGTTCCAACCAAAACTCAATGAATTCAAAACTGTTTAAAAACAGTGGCAAAACAGACAACTACCACTGATAGGAAAAAATTACTGTAATTAAAACTTTTGCATTGCCCAAAATTGTATATCCATTTACGGTGTTAACAAAATCACTGATCATATTCTAAAGAGATTTAAATAAAACGATGTTCAACTTCATATGGGATAATAAACCGGACAAAATTAAAAGAGATATATCGTTTTCAAAATATATGTTGGTGATCTAAAATTAACAAATATTGAAATGTTTTTTAATTCTATTAAAAGTAGCTGGATGAAAAAATATTTGCTAAAAATAATAATGGGCAATGGAAAAGTTTTTATGAAAATATACTTGAGAAAAATGGAGGAGAACTAGTATTTGAATTTTATTTAAATGAACAAGATATAAAGCGACCTTGTAAGAATAACATATTCCTGAAATACATATTAACATGCTAGAATGAAATAAAAGAAAGTGATAAAGAAAACTTAAATGAACGAATATTATGAAATAATTCACATATCAAAGTTGACGGAAAATCAGTATTTTGGAAATCATGGTTTGTTAAAGGAATAAAGTATATTGAGCATTTACTTAATTTCAGAAACTAACCAGTTTTATTCCTTTATCAATTTTTAAGCCATAATCAATATAAGGGATAACAATTTTTTGAAATTTATTAAACTCGTAAAAATATTCTATGTAATTCAATTGAAAACAATAGATGACACTTTTTTGACAACTATCAGAAGAAAAACCTTACTTGGATATTTTATGGAAGTTATTATGGCAGCAATCAATAGAAAATATAATTGGTAAAATCACTACTTTAAAAAAGGGAACAAAAAAACAAAACAAACAACAACATTAAAATAAGTAAGAATAAATGTATAAATATGTAATATAGAAAATAAGAAAAACTCAATAAAATACATGTCAAAATAAAATGATACATTGCTCTCAAAGAAGAAAACACTTACGATGTGAACAGTTCCTATCTTCCAAGAGAATGAATACATTTCCGGTAACTATTATAATGTGTTTTCCATTTTTGATCAAAGTGTTTTCGGTCTCTATTTTTAGTCCAAGGCGTGAGAATGTAGTCTGTGTTCAGGGGAAAACCGTGCTATGAAAGTTATTCACTTTTCCCCAACACCGGATCATCGGTATGAACAAGAAGGGGGCATCCAGCTGTGAAAGTCATTAAATGCATGGCCTTTTTTTCTGCTCTAACATAGTCATTTGAGCATAGGAATTTTATTATTTTGATTTTAGAAACAGTTTATTGATATTGTTTTAGTGCGAATTAAGTCTAAACACATAGATGAGTGAATCTGATATTGATTATTTATCGATTTATCTATAAATTTTTTCCCTTTTTTCCACCAACATTTATTTCATTTGAGCATACAAATAGTAAGTAGCTTAAAAATCTGTTGATTTGATTTTCAATCGGGATTATTTTCAATTATCGATTTCATTGAATTCCCGTTTTTTTAAAGATTTGGTTGTTTTGAGGATTCTGTTGTCAAGAAAACAAACAAATTTAAATTTGTTAACTCATTTTTTTTTGCAATACATTTCGCTTTAATATGCACACATTTTCCGTTTACAATTATACAATTTTTTATGTTACTAAATTTATTTTGCAATTACAATTCGTTTTAATTATGCACGCATTTTCCCTTCTACAATTTAACAATTTTTTATGTTACTAATTTATTTTGCAATACAATTCGTTTTTAAAAATGCACGCATTTTCTGTTCTACAATTATATTGTCCTTAGTCTCAAAAATAGAAGGGATTGGCCGGAATTCCTGGTGGTCGAAATCTTTTGTTTGATTTTACAGGGGAACTCATATCCTTTGGGGTTTCATGGAAGTAGACTTTCTTTCCCTTGGTGGAGTTCTTGTTTTGGTTCTGACTTGGCAAATTCTACCGTTGTTGCCACAGGGGTAACATATTGAATTTGGGCGGTTCTTTAGACGTGCACCAGTCTGTATTTTTTTAAAACGTAGTGTCCTTTATGATTAGGACGTTTGGTTTCCCTCGGCCTGAGGCGGGAAAATGTTGTGACCATCTGTTTATGTTCATTATTAGTTTTTTTTTTTATGTCTATTAGTCTCTCCCCTTATAAATTATTATCATCATCATCTTATCATCATCATCACTAGATTCGAATCTATCTCTCCATGCCAATGACCTCATCGAACCAATAATTGTACTTTTTTTAATTTTCTCGTTTAATTTACTTTCTTTTTATTGTCTGAATCCAAAATTTCTCGAGGAATTTTCTGATGAACGACGCTTTCATCTAGTTGAGCCGTTTTTTTCAAAATAAATCTGTATACATTCGCATGGATTTTTTTTTTTTATCGTTTTCAAAGACAAACTCGTGGGGCTTTTGAACGGGCTTTTGTTCTGAGTTTCCTTCATTTCTATATTCGTAGTATTTTTTCATCCCAAATTGTTTCCGTATTTCACCAGTTTTGGCTAGGATTCGAAAAATTCATTTTGTCTTCAAAGTATCTTGTTCGTCCTAGAAACTTTTATTTCAGAACCATTATGAGGTGATCCAATCTCG
>CM037787.1:1112845-1140305 GCA_021229015.1 Solen grandis | reverse complement strand
GGTCAAATCAACGTACCGGATACCTTGATTTTATAAACTAAACCAGCTGCTCCCTTTATCTGCATTACATCATTTAATAAGAATTTAAATTTAATAAATTCCTCTGAAGTTTTAGCGTAAAAGAGTCCCTGTAATGGTTCCACTACATTTCGGGCCTCATGGCCTTTCACAGAGAAAACCAAGGTATCCAAATGTGTCATACGGGTACCTTGGTTATCTTGGTAGAGGTTAAGTAGTCCAGGGCAAAGCGGAACCATTAAGATTTTATCTTAATATGAATTTATAAAGACTTCTGAAGTTTTAGCGTAAAGGAATTTTTAATGAGTGCATATGTACCCGATTAGTATCAGAAGAGCCAGCTGTGATCTTCACAACGTAAGTAATTAAAACTGCTGATTGATTTTTCCCTCGCCTTTGGAAATCCGGTAGGATACAGAATCAGATCCTGCTGTCGGCAAAAAATTCCCCACGTATTTCAGTACTTTTTTTTCTTTCTTTATGTGATTGTTTGGTGTGTTTCTGTTTCTACTTTGAAAGGCTTTGCTCTCTGCATCAATGTGACGTTGAGCTGTAGGAATGAAATACTGATGGTTCCAACTCGAATGAGATATGGGGCTTGAATGAGATATTGGAGAACTCGAATGAGATATGGAGAATGAGATATGGAGAACTTGAATGATATTAAGGGGAAACACAACTGTTAGACTAAGTTTTGAAGTATGTAGATTATCGTCAATTTTGAAAAGGCGTATCATTCATTAAATTATATTTTTATATTTGAAATCCTTAAAAGGTTGATTTTTTTTTTTTAAATTAAATGGATTTTACAATGGAATAAACAATATTATACATAACAATGGGCATCTTTAAGAACGTTTCTGAAATTAAAAAACGAGTTAAACATGATGCCTATAGTCTTCGACCAGATTTAATTCCATAAAATTTAAGATTTACATAGTAAAAGATAAATAAATTATTTGAATTGTTTGAAATGAAAGGAAATAAAAAAAAAACTATTTGTAGATGACAAAACTTTTTTTAATAATAGAATGTAATTAGAACATTGCATAACCCTGGGTAACTGTAATATACGTACATGTACATATATATTGAAATGTGTGAAGCAAAATATTTAAATTAGTTAAGGAATCGCATAAAAAAACACTTTATGATTAAAGGTACTTTCCGATGCTTGAAGAATTTAGTAATTATTTAAAGCAATAGTAACATTCACACTGTTGTGATCGTTATGGTTAAAAATCAGTTGGTGTTCCAAAATATATTCTTTTATCCAAGAGATTATTGAAAGAATAATAAAATATATTATTTTCATAAGTATGGATAAAAAAACCTGGATAAGATAAAGCGTGCTATCATGAGTGTTGGTTTATATAATACCTGTAAGGCAAAAAAAAAAAATAGTTCCGTTCTGGTCTCCAGCAAATAAAAAAGAGGGTCGGTAGGTCGGAATTTTATTTTTGTATTTTATTTTTACATAAAACGAAATGCAAAAATAAAGGTAAATATGTTTTTAAAGGCGGAAAGGTAAAAAAACCTTTAGGGTCGGTCGTTTAAAAAGAGGGTCGGTCGGGAGACCAGAAACGGAACTTTTTTTGCCTAATGATTTACGAAATGTAATAAGGTAAATCTGAACTTAAGACACAAATATAAATATAGTATGGATGACCTTGATGGAAATACAAAGAAATAAATTGTTTGAAAGAAATACATCATTACAGACCAGTTGGCCTGTAAAAGTTAACCAATAGAAAATATTTTACATGGAAATCATGGAACGATAAAATAATAATTCGAACAAACATTACGCCATTTTAATTATCCCAACAAATACAATATTCGTTAATGTTATTTAAAGTGATAATCAGAAGCAATGTACAGGAATATATATTCAATGGAAAACATAATAAAATAAATAAGTGGACTCAATAGATAAGATACATAATATTTCTAATCTTTGCAACTTCTGCTATTCACAATTAACAAAAAAACAACATCAGATAAGAAAGAACTGGACCAGCTTTTTGCCTCGCATCCCACACCATAAGAAAATACAATTTTACAATATACGATACAAATCATATTTGCAAACAAGCAAAATAACATAACTATATCAAAGCTTATGTTATTCAAGTTTTGGAACGGCATAATATGAAATGCAAAATACCTCAAGTACAGTTAAAATCAAGTGTTGTAACGGCGTAATATAAAATGCAAAATACCTCAAGTACAGTTAAAATCAAGTGTTGTAACGGCGGAACATAAAATGAAACAAAATGATAGCACAGCTCAAAGTAAACAATTGTTGGACCGGCAGAAAAGGGGATTGAATGACTGAATATGAATTGCATCACAACTTTATAACACAGCTCAAGGAAATGAGGTGTAGGGATTGCTGAGTATAATATATATCAACAGTAAGTCATTCAAACGTGGATGGTCGTTTTTAGAGTAAGGAAAAAAGCGTGAAATGTATGAACACATATTAATGTCAAAGGCTTAAAACCTTTATATTAAAAGGGCGAATTCTCGGGGTTGCGCGCCAGAAGTGGGGTTCAGTGTTATTTGTCCTCTTTTCTTCCACTTTTCATCCATTATTATTATTATTATTTTTTTTTTTCATTCATTTTTATTTTAATTATTTTTTTTCCATGTTATTTTCCTTTACTAAATCTCATATTGGGTCTCCTTTCATTACTATTAGGATATCATGTTTTTGAAATAGTCATAATTTGGCCAATCTAATAAAAAACACACATAAACACATTTGTTATAAGAGCAAATATATCAATGTTAAATTTGATCATTTGACATACGTTGTGCTTATTTGCAATACATACATATTTTCTATTTTAATAATTGAAACTATATTAATATTATATAGGGTATTATGCTAAATAGTACTATATTTTAATGTGCATGTATTGATTTTGACGATGTAATTTTTACAAGTCAATAAAATATATGTTCTGTTCTGTTCTGTTCTGTTATTAAGCTATAGCTAAACAACGATCAATAGAACGATTCATTAATCTTGTATGGTTGTATGCGTTACTAAAATAATTTATCATGGTGTTTTTGTCCTATCCGGTCATTCTTTTATCATACATTTGTGCAATAATAGGGTGTATATATCTATTTTTTTAATCATTAATCGTAATAAGTATTTGATTGTTTGAAATAGAACAGGTAGGTGTAATGCAAACGGAATTTTTCTTTACCACATTCTAAAAAAAAAAAAAAATTCTATTTGTTATTCAAAATAATCCACTTTGATGTGAGTGAATTAATTATTCCCAATTTAGCATTACACCACGAGTACTCATGATGCCATTTTTGAAATAATATTTTTGACTATTGTTGGATTTGAACAATTGATGTTGTTGTTGTTGTTGTTGTTTTCAATTTGTATTCAATAATTACATTTGAAGGGAATATATTGATTCCAGAAGGAGTATATTGAAAGGATTTCAAAAGATTTCAAAGATTTTTTGTTCATTATCCTTACAATAACTTTATGCTGGAGAGAACTGGATACTCCAGGATTAAAACCAAACTAATGAGATACATAACACAAAAGCGACAATTATTTTACATTCACTTCTTACTGAGTTCATTACTAGGCTTGAAAGAATGTATTTCATCCAAGATGGGCTAACAGTGAAAAAAGTTTTGTTAAAAATTCCCGAAGGACGTTCTTTTGAGATCAAGAAAAATAATAAATATTCTTTAGCTTTTGGCTAGATTTGGCTAGATTTTGTACATATGTATATATTTTGGTCCAGACACACTCGTTATGTTTTTCCATAATTGTTTGACAGTATTTTCAGTTGTAACTTATAAAACACATCATAAGTTACAAATCAGAGAAAATATTCTGAAAAATATTATTTTGATATGTTATGAAGTGCTTAGAATGCCATATTTCCAATCTTTTAAAGCTTTGATTTTTTCAACCAATTTTAGCAAGCAGTGATGTTTTACCATTAGCTAAATCTCTAAATGATCATGGTGACCCATATTTCTAATTCATATATATTTTAGCTATAGTCTAAAGTTCTTATAAGAGAAAAAATAGAAAAGTATGTTGGCTAGAAAAAAAAACGCTGATCAACATAAATCTCATCCTCCTAAGAAATAACTTCTTGTTGTTGTATTGGGGTTTACCGTCGCTGCGATAGTATTTCAATCATATAGCGACGTCCAGCTAATTACAGGTGGAGGAAGACCCCGAGTACACAGAGGTACCCGGGTAAAACCACCGACCTACCGCAAGCCAGCTTGAAGGCTTCCTCACATGAAAAATCCGAAGTCCCTAAGCCGGGATTCGAACCCACAGCGGTGAGGGGTTGAGAGATTTATAAGAAATAACTTGTTATAATTATAAATCAATTGATTTGTCGTGCAGTGTTGCATGTATTTACATTAAGAGACAAGTATACAACCAGTTTCGCAGTTTTAAATGGTTTTAAAACGGAATAATAATTATTGAAATTGCTCAGAAAATTTTGTTACATGAACTGAAAGTGAATGATCGAAACCCCGCCCATTTATTCAATTTGATGACGGAAATAAAAGTTTAATTTAAAGAGATTTCAAGCTTCACACGTTATCAAAAAATAACTTACAAAATTTAAATTTACTGTTTTTACACTGCATACCCTTAATATATATAATATAGCTAGGAAGTTGTCCATCTGCTTGAAACAGCGTCGAAAGAAATCTTCATACAGAACTTACTTCCATTATACGAAGTACAGCGCACCGGCTATTTCTCATAGCGGACACGCGGAGAGTACACGAGATTTTCTTTACGTGTTCATTTGAGTAGCGCATCTTTTTGTTTTAGGTCTATGTTCATATTTTAACTTGTCAGTAGTCGGAGATGTCACAAATCAAAATTAAGAAAATACGTAGCATTAAGTCAGATTTCACGAAAAATCGCACTTATAAAAATAAAGAAAACTTCAGCCGCAAGCCGTATATTCTCTTTGCTTTGTGATTCCCTTTTCTTTCACGTAACATTTCGGACGTATTGCAGTTAGCAGTACGATATTATCCGTTTGTGTACACGCCATATGCGGATTTCATGAAGTTAATTGCGGGAATGAACAATTTGACAGTTCGTGTTGCTGGTACTCGACTTGAGCCATTTCTTATGATTTACACCCCCTTCCAAATTAATTATATCCCAATTAATGTCTTGACTTCACAGTTCGGTTTGAAATTTAGAAGATGCAGCAATTATCACATAAACATTTGATAATCTGTTTAAATGTTGATGCAATCTGTTCATATGTAACATACACTATCAAACAACACTTGCAAGACCAAGGCCCGTAATTTCGTCAAAAATCAGTGGACCGGAACGAAACTCAAACTTTATCTCTAACTCATGTTGATAGACTCACATGCCAAATTTAAGATCAATATCTGCAAGCGTTTAGAAATTAAAGTGCTGAAGGTACTGGAGTTGTGTGTGTCTCAAATGGAAGAGGGTTTGACAGGCTACAAATATGCAGGGTAACTTAGTTTTATCAAATATTAAAGTTATATTAAAATAATAAACGATTGCTCATTGAAGGCTGTAGAAATATAGAAGGATTAAGAGTGACAATGTGCTTTGTTATCAGTCTGTTGAAACAAATGGCGCGGTTCATCTAATGACCATGTTAACGCAACCGTTTAAAACGGAGTTATCGGCATCGTGCGAAAATTTGACCTCCGTTTATTAAATTTAATGTAATAAACAAAAAAAATGAGACAATGCGGTTCTCTTAGCACTATCAGCGCTTTGATTTGTACTACCTAGCGACGACACAGTTTCTATTTATAGATGCTGTTTCTTACTACTGTGTCTTTAGTAACTTCAGATAACAGATATACACTTGTATCAGCCATAGACCCTTCTTAATATTATCTCATGCATATTCAGTAAGGTAACCAGAACGAGGTTTAGATGGGTCAGTTCAGACTCAGTTGTAAACAAACTCAGCAGCTTTACACTGATAGAGACGTCAGTGGTGTACATATTAACACAGGTTTAAGCTTTGCTGAGGCCTAGAAAATTATTAAATAACTTACATTTTCATCATAGAAGTAGTCCTTGAACAAAAAATCCAAGTTTTACAGTGAAGACTATCTGCATTAAGACAGTTTCCATTAATCCACTATATAAATCACAGAATACCTAATAAGCCAAGCCAATGTATATTTCAAACACACAACCTGCTGACCAGATGTAAACACGTGGTTAAACTAATTCTCAACACCTACAATAAAGCCATTAAGCTTACATTCCATTGTAGATAACCTTTTAGACAATAACATATAAATTACCAGCTTCTTTTGGGCACCTAGCTAACAGTATCCCAAATGTCTGTTTTCAGTTCATGATAATACTGATGTATGCAGCAAATGCCACAAATCTCAAAGAAAGAATAAAATTTCACATAGTTAATGTTTAAGCCATTTTAATCATGAATGGAATTAAAGCACACATTTCTGTGTAATATAGTATTTAATTTCAGACGAATGAATTTTTTTTAAAAATAACAATAAATTATGAGTGAAATAAACTTTTATAAGATATATTTTCAGTGGATAGCATACATATTTAGTTCAGTTGTATGAAAGTTTTTTTTCTCTTCAGGCAGCTTGAAGTTTTTAGTAATTTGTATAAATGTAAAATAAATGGATTATTTCATTTCATATAATACTAGTTGCAAAATGTGACTGTCAAATTAGGCAAATGTGTATGTTGCAAGCATATTACGGGCTTACTCTAACAGATTGCTGGGTTAAAATAATAGGTCCAGAGAATATTAACACATCTTTACACTAGACATTGCATATTTAAGAGGCAAGGAACCTCAGGACCTTGAAGTTTGTGGTTATTCGAGCCGTAACCCAGCCATAGAATCTAGATCCATTCATTCCAGGTTATATACTAGTAACCTGTTCAGTGAGAGACCAGATCCAGTATAAAATAGTCACAAATGGTACTACCGTACTAACTAGCTCCCACCAAGACTGGACCAGCTTTAAATGACTCCATTTTAAATTTCCAAAAAACGTTGCATAAAAATAGTATTTTAAGCAGAAGGTGTGTGTTTTCCTGGCCTGCCTATAAGAAATTACAGTTCAACCTGTATTAGCAACCACCTGTACTAAGCGGCCAATTTCATTAAGCAGTCAATTTAAATGTATTACCAAACTGTAGCATTTTATCTTATATTTGTACTTAATTTAAAGGTCACCTCTGTTAAGTGGCGACTTTCTCTTATTCCCTTGACTGACTATTTAAGACATGTTTGACTGTACATGATTCACAAATATAAGTCAGTTAATTTCGGACTCAGTCAGATAATATTATTTTAATATATCTGAGAAAGAAATTTGAAGAAATAATAATGAAACAACAACAACAAAAAAAAAAACTGGTCAGCTCCGGCACAAAGTCAGCAAGCACAGACATTCAGCATCTAACATAGGTAAGATAGCTAAATGCGGAAAAGATTGTGATTATCTCTACCTGCAACTAAAGAATTAAAGACATGAAAAAAATGATGCCAATTAACGGGAATTAGTTTTTGAATGCAACGCTTATGCTTCTTTAGAAGGAAATTCTTGGCATATGTATCCTTGTGGAATTGTTGGCAGTTCTGGTGTCCCTACATTGCATATACCATAACCATAAGGTTTATATCAACCCATCAAGAAATCAGCCATTTGGACTTTTTGAATTCTCAAGGGTCATGGAACTATCTTTGAAGATTTCAAGAATAAGAAACACTAAATTCTACTGCATCAAGTCTTAACGCTGTTGCTGTTATTCTCATTAGAAACGCTTTCTTTCAATAGAGATTTTGTAATTTTATAAAATGCAAGTTGGTCATAGTTTTCTATATATTGTTTATTTGACTATAATTCTGGTCTTTTTTCAGTGTGTGAACCGGAGAATTTTGTAATACATCTGACATACACTCAGTATAAAATGATAAACGTAATATATGTAACTTCAAGCATGTGATATAATGCCTAATGATTGTTTCAGTGTACATACACTTTTGTTATTTAAATATAAAATTAAGAACCTAAGACCAGGGGAGATGGTTGTTGTGTTTTTATTTCTGTACAATCAACCAATACCCTTGTTCTTAAACATAGTGATTTAAACTCAGTTTACAGTGTTTCTGGATAGCCAGATAGGAATGTGATGAGAGGTTAATTATCTGCATCATATTTTCTATTAGAATTACAAACTGGAACACTGCAATGATAATGAGAAAATTTATTTCAACAGTTTACTTGTGGATGTGCTTCCACCAGTGGTCGCCATAACTATACAAGTGATATTATCAGCTGTACTGGTGTGTATACCTGACCCATCTAAACCTCGTTCTGAGAAAAGAATCTCTGGTATGCATAAATATTGAGAAGGGCCTATTCTATAGAGCAACAAATAACCCCTGGAGACATCTCTGATGTATCTGAGATAGCTAGATGTGTTATAAGGAGATTATACGGATATTTATCGTAATTCAAGCTTTCTATATGGACCATTGAAACACCACTAAATAACCGAAACTTGCACATCCACAATCCCACTTTAGGCTGTAGCCACCTTTGCATTCGAAAGAAACTATACTACTACTAACGCGTGGTAAAGTGAGTTATGCAACATCCTAGGGAAAAAATTCTTCTGTGCTTTTATACTACATACAATTACTGTGTCCCGTAAATATTTATTTTTTACTCAAAATTGTGTTTTCACTACTCTGGCTAAATTCAGCATATCTGTATTGTAGAATTCTGTTCAATCGTTCAGTCATTTATACAAAATTGAGAGGTTATTCGGTTTTAAATGTAGAGAAACGGACCCTCAGAATGTAGGTACTATGGTTATGAGTGACTACCTTACACACAACTAGAAACGCCCGGAAAACATGTGTGACGGAATGCAAACCTATAGTCCCCTTCGGTGATGCCGGTAGTGGACATAACAACGCATTTTTAGGCTGACAAGAGTTGTGGTTATCGCGCAAAATACGCCCTACAGAAGTTGTAAGTGTTTCGGACCTGATACTGTGCCAAGGTTTGGTAAATATCGGTTCACGTTTGTCAGTGTAAAAGAGCTGTCACTGTTGCATTTTTTTCATTAATTCAAGAGCCGTAGTGTAGTGCCTGGGTCATTCTTACTTGTTATAGAACTTGACTGAGATATTGTGCCCATACAAATTGTGACCAAGTTTGGACAAGATCGGTTCACCTTATGTAATTTTTCATCAAATCAAGGGCCGTAACTCTAAAGTGTAAGGGACATTCTTAATGGTTATCGAACTAAGCCGAGATACAGTGCTCATACAAACTATATTCAAGTTTGGTAAATTAACTGTCAATCAAGCGTGTTTACATTACCCGGCTTATCTAACCATTGTAAGTGTGAAGCCCATGGTGAACGGTTGACCTACTTTACACAAAAGAACATATGCTTTTTTGTTTGTGATAACCTTTGTGAGCACTTGACCTAATTATGAACAGAAACTGTCAAATTATTAATAGGGGGAGGAGTTACATACAAATTGCGGAACCGTCAATGGTCCATTTTGTTAGATGGAGTGCGGAAGCTTGTTTTTCTTCAAGTTAATGGCCATAATTCCGGAGTATCACGGACATTCTGACTGGTTATCAAACTTGGCCTAGATATTGTGCCCATGTACATTGTAACCAAGTTTGGTGACGATCGGTTCACGTTGACGCCACGAGCTCGCATTGGAGTCGATCCATGTGATTGATCCGTCATTCGACGGGCGTATAGAAAAATGCTGTAGCATTGTAGCCATAAACGTCGTGAATCTTTATATGACGTCATACACGATATTATTTTAGTAGCGTGCATGTTTATTTAACGTCAAAACCCTTTCAAGTCAGGGCGTTACTTGTTTTCAAACAAGCAAGTATGTCAAAGATAATTAAACGATAATCGTGAAGTTAAAAGTGGCAATAAATTAAAACTTAAAACTTTAACGTTACAAGTTTTCGTGTTGACCGACATGTATATACCATCGGATTTGATGTCTTTTTGTTTTCTAAAAGAAGCAATATGTTCTAAACGTTGTCTGCGATTTTTCCGAATGACCCTTTTGTTTTCTTAAATCATACATGCATTTTTATGTTTTATATTTTTCTCTTTGAATGTCTATGTTCTAAACGTTGTCTGCGATTTTTCCGAATGACCCTTGTAACTGTTTGTCGAATCCGTCGATGTATACATTTTCAATGCGTTTTATCATCGGCGCACAGCTTCCTTCGATTAGTTAAGGCATATCTTCATCACGACAGATCAGCTCAATTTGCTCTTTGATTCGTGTTAAGCCTACGGCAGTTTATGAGTGCCTTCAGCGCTTTGATTTATTTAATTTATGATATGGATGAAGTAAAACTATAACGCTGATTCTATTTAGATTTGGCGACAGCAGTTAATATGGAAATATCGAGAAAACGATCTACCTAATCCATCTATTTGATATGAAAATTTAATTCATTTTCTGAAGTTGCTAAATTCAGAAATTCTCCTATTTTCTTCGAGTTGAGGTTATGCATCAATTCTGTAAGACTGAGACTAAAGCACTGTTTTTTAAGATGAATGCCGACAAAATAATCGACGTTACTCAAATAAAGAGGACATCTGATTTCTAATAGTTATCATTAAAGAGCTGCAGACTGGGTAATATGTCAGCAAACAACTCTTTGTCGACAATTTCACTCCAAAATGAGGCGTAAACCTACGTAAATCAACGAGCACTCCCCGAACACCTAATCTTTATTTCACACATTGTTCAATGAGAATAAACTTACACGTAAGATTTTCCCCAGTCACTGGTTGGTCAATTCAAATTAGCGAATTGTACATGGTATTGCGCGATCCTCTAAAGAAAAAGCCCATTGTGATAAATAAATTTCGACCCGATAATAAAAGGCAAATGAAAATTAAAGAAATGTACATCGTATTCACGGCATGGTAACGTATAATACACGTCTCGAATAACTGTATCTCACAATAAACTACTACAGCATAAATTATCATGTACCTTCCTTTTAAAACAGTGAAAGGATGGATAATTACAATTTGTTAAACTGTTGATTTGCATCATCACAACATAAAAGTCACATGAGAGTTGAAGAAATGTACATCGTATGGTAATAATTTGTGACGGTATGCTGGGAATATCACAAAACAAATTAACTACATATAATGAACAGTGAATTCATGTTTTCTTAAAAAAAATCGTATTAATTATTGTTGCGTTCGGTTGTACAATAGCAATACCGACCGAGCTGGTCATCCTCAAAGCAATAAGCCTGGTGACCAAATCTGTTGAGCCTTTCGGAACACCAACCTGAGTTATTTGCTCGGGATCACCTGTCCAGTCAAAGTTAACCTCAAATAACCCACTGCCAGGGTAAGTCACAAAAAACAATTGTATATCTCTTGCCTTGTTTATTGTTAGTAAATAAAAGCGTATTTGTGTTCTTGGGTACTGAAGATAATACTCTTGCGTCTGTTACGTTCGCCATTTTAAGTTCTGCACATTTTTCCCTGTGCGACTCCAATCGTTTGTTAATATCTGATACTGCCATATGTGCCAGCTTAATAACGAAAGGGTCAGATATACTGGCCTTTGAATTCCGATAACACATGCAGAACGCCGCAGGTACACCAGCATCTCGGCAGTCCTTGACATGGGAACTCGGCTGTTTAAAAGACTTCGTCCAGTTGTGGAGTTTGTTACAGGTACTGCTGAAGCAATATTGACATAATTGCTATACACGATGTCTTTTAATGTTTTATGAAGGTCAAAAGGTGACACAAGTTGTTCCTGATTGTGAATAAGATTGTTATGAAGCCACGGGAATTTTATTTTGAGAGATTTTGGTATAACCAAAACTAGAAATGGTAGGTTTCCTTCCAGACGCCCTATGTAGGTGGAGCTAAGTCCTCCAAGTCGATAGCCGTGATCACTTACAACAGCAAGGACTGATCTCTCTAGAACATTTTTAGACTTCAGTGATTTAATCAGATTATACAATGGTTCATCAGCACTAATAGCTCGTGATGCGGAATCGTGAGCAATATTAGCCCAAAGTATAGAAAATATTCGGGTGTTGACATACTTCATTACAAAACGCTTTAAAAACATAGTCTGAAATTCGAGTATTTTTCTCTTTCCATAACAATACTGTGAAGCGGGTTGTGTAACGTTTAGTACTATTGGCTTTACTCTATTTAGCCAATGAAATATGGTCGGAAATAATAGTCAAATGGAGGTTTCTTGAAACCCGGTTTCAGGTAATTAAACGTGCTCTTGAAAGTTGCGTCCTCACAGTATGATGTAACGAATTGTTTCATTTTTGTCTCTCGCCACAAATACGGAATACTGGTTTCCTCCATTGGTATTTTTCTCACATTTTCATAGCTTTCAGATTTCACTCCTGCATAAACCGGGACCATGTTTGGAAAAGTATTTTCACCTACTTTCATGTATTTCTTAAATTCGTAAGCCTGTAATTCCTTCATTAAATAATCATATGTCATTGGCAATGTCGTTGGAAATGTGACCTAGAGATAGAGTCTAACCCAATGATTATAATACTTAAATTTGTATCAGCCTCTGGCTCCTTCATAACCATCTCTTCTCCTCCTTCATTGAAGGCAATGTTTGCTTCAACAGAATCATGCACTACACTTTCATTGTTTCTATGTATGCACGTCACGCGAAAGAAGCGACTTTTTATGAACATGGGCGGTTGAAAATAAACACATGATTCGGATATTTCTGCCCCATCAATACTCTTACGAAGGATTGGGCAATAGGAGCAGTTTAAGTCATTTGCTTTGATGAAAGATGTCTGGTTTAACGTAAAAAATCCATTATCATCCATAAATAAGATTGGTATGTCGCCTTTGCATTCCTCGGAGGCTTTTCGTTTAGGTACGACTTTAGAGAACTGTCCCATGGATCAAGAATCGGAACCTCACAGGCTTGCTGCATTGCTCCTCTTCTTGTCGACTTTGGTGCATAGGAGTGGTACAGTAAATATGTGGGAAATAACAAAGCAATGCAGAAAGGCATAAAGTATCTGTAGATCGTAGGCACTCGAATTCTGGCACGACCCTGCATCTGGATCCTCATCATAACTTTTAGACTGGACACTAAAAATGAAATAAGTATAGATGAAGATAAAATCTTGTGAGTACATATTGTATGACCGTACATCAGCTGGGTCGAAAGTGTTCGATTAAAGTATAATACAATATGCTAACTGTGTATAGATACTGTGATGTTTTGATTATATACATGTAGGTTTGATTTTTTGTCACTGCGATATGTTTTTATACTATAAACGTTAAATTAATTTCTATTATCGTTAACGAACTTTTGCAAACCCAAATGTAGCGTATGTGCAGCGGTCGCCAATTTAGTTTTTTTGTGGGTTTTTTTTTTTGTTTTTTTTTTTGTTTTGTTTTTGTTTTCTTGATTCAGTTATCTAAAGTACTATATAATAAGCAACATGAGCGCAGATTTCGCACAATATTGCAAAAGTCTAAACGTCCTTAGGTCAAATATTTTACTAAACTTATTAAATAAGTATATGTTACATACTACATACAGATTCAGCTATTTAGAAACAGTGATTTGTGTAAAAAAAATGTGTTTCTCATCTTTTCTCTTTCTTTTACTAATCTTTTACCTAGTGTCAGGCGTTCATCGAAGGATGGCATCATCTTTTAACTACTTGTAAACAATCATGGTCAACGCTCTCAAGCCGTACTTCGCATGAAGCTCATATTTGTCTTAAAAGGGATTTTCACCAATGACCTCCGTCAAATTTCGAAAGTGATTCGATTATCTTGGGTTATCGCTGGCGTATATAAAGATTTGCTCAAGCAGCCATTCGGTTGTCGAAAGTATTAGAGAGCCTTAAATCCTGATTAGAAATTTAAAAGTAATGTATGTAGTTGAGGAAAATTATTTGCTCTTAAGGAAGTAATTTTTGTCAAAAGAAAAACGGCTTTTAGACAGCTTGTACGAGTAATGTGACTGAGGCATTAACCGGCTTTAAACATACATAATTTAGTTGAGGCAAAAATTTATCTTTTTAAGATTTCCTCTCACAAGTGAGACGTCTGTGCAAACTCCGCGCACCGGTTACGTCACGCTACGCTACTTTAACCACTGTCACCACACAAGTCACGTGATGAATGGTTAAAAACCATGTGATCAACACTCATATTTAGTATTTTTTTTGTTTTTTTTTCTTTTAATTAGGTTTTCGCACAACTGCGAAGTGCGAAAACCTATTGTTCTCGTTGTGTTTATTTGTCATTTTTTTTTTAGGTTTTCGCACAACTGCGAAGTGCGAAAACCTATTGTTCTCGTTGTGTTTATTTGTCATTTTTTTTTTTTTATTTATTTTTCTTCTTCTGTCAAAAATTTGTCCCGAGCCTACAGTAACGTAGGATTAAGCTACGACCATGAAATTTTTAACACTTATTCACATTGTCCTGACTTAGATCCTTAGGAGCCATTTTTTCAGATTTGTCTCCCATTGTGCCGCTAGGTGGCGTTTATTATGTAATTGATTGTATTGAAAAATCTCCAAAATCCAAAGTCGGATTTAGATACGGTTTTTTTTATTCTGTTCCTTATTGGCACCCCAACAAAATATATAGGTCTAGAAGTTCAAAAAAGATATCATTTCCTGTTCAGGAGGGGACCAAAGTTCGAATCTTGGAAATAACGCGTTTTTTAAGAGAAAATATGGTAGGTCCCTTTAAACAGAAATATTGGCCGACTTTGTTAAGATAGAAGAATTTTGTTTGTTTAAACAGATTCGCAAGACTAGCCGCACAAAATATATAGTGTGGCAATTTCAGGAAATGCAACGTTTATCCGCTAGAGGCGTCCAAAGATCACTGAATACGGAAAAAATAAAAAATTTCAAGTTTTTAAAATATTTCATTTTTCGTCATTTTTTCATGTTTTTTCGTTCTCCTGTATTTATTTCTTGTTCGATTTTCATGAAATTTTCACTGAATGTGCAGTATGATGTTCTTAATCAGCTTATACTTTAAAATAATAAAAGGTAGTAAAGGTCAAGGTCATATCAGCAATATCGATTTTTTCTTTGACATTATATAGCTCAAAAACGGTAAATATTCTATCGAGACATAACGGGTATAAAATGTTATGCTTTAAGAGACCTTTCTAACGGTACCAAAATTTTAAAAGTCAGACATCAAATGAAAAAAATAATTATGAAAAAACTCAATTATAGGTACACACAGTGGTTTTCTGCATTTATCTCAGAGGTTAATCACATATCATTATAATTTTATTATCAGATTTATAGAATGTTTATTTACCTTTCTAACGATATGCAGTTTTTGAAGATCGGGTAAAAAATGGTCGAGTTATGTTAGATTTCCCATACGTAGCGAAAGCCCAATTTTTAAAATATTTCAGTCCAACGCTTATCTTACTTGTACTGGGGTGTGTATATTTCTCAGTGTATTATTGGCCATTTGACCACAGCGTAGCTGGGATGATGTAAACAACTCGCGGTCAAGTGACTTTCCTGCAGTCTAATGCTGGTCTACCTGTACTGGTGAACTGGGGGTGTGTATAGTTCTCAGTGTATTGGCCCCACGGCCGGGATGATGTTAACCTTTATTGGTTGTTTTACAAATGTAGGACACAGTTTATTTAGCTTTATAAAAAAGAGGTACAATTTCATATAAAAAAGTGAAAGGAATGATAGAAGAAGTAACAATAGCATTGTATGAAGCTTATCTAAGTGAGAAAACCGATGATGTTGCGGATGCAACTCTAGTTTTTTTTTTTTTCTTCTTCTGTCAAAAATTTGTCCCGAGCCTACAGTAACGTAGGATTAAGCTACGACCATGAAATTTTTAACACTTATTCACATTGTCCTGACTTAGATCCTTAGGAGCCATTTTTTTCAGATTTGTCTCCCATTGTGCCGCTAGGTGGCGTTTATTATGTAATTGATTGTATTGAAAAAATCTCCAAAATCCAAAGTCGGATTTAGATACGGTTTTTTTTATTCTGTTCCTTATTGGCACCCAACAAAATATATAGGTCTAGAAGTTCAAAAAGATATCATTTCCTGTTCAGGAGGGGACCAAAGTTCGAATCTTGGAAATAACGCGTTTTTTAAGAGAAAATATGGTAGGTCCCTTTAAACAGAAATATTGGCCGACTTTGATAAGATAGAAGAATTTTGTTTGTTTAAACAGATTCGCAAGACCTAGCCGCACAAAATATATAGTGTGGCAATTTCAGGAAATGCACCGTTTATCCGCTAGAGGCGTTCAAAGATCACTGAATACGGAAAAAATAAATTTCAAGTTTTTAAAATATTTCATTTTTCGTCATTTTTTCATGTTTTTTCGTTCTCCTGTATTTATTTCTTGTTCGATTTTCATGAAATTTTCACTGAATGTGCAGTATGATGTTCTTAATCAGCTTATACTTTAAAATAATAAAAGGTAGTAAAGGTCAAGGTCATATCAGCAATATCGATTTTTCTTTGACCTCATATAGCTCAAAAACGGTAAATATTCTATCGAGACATAACGGTTATAAAATGTTATGCTTTAAGAGACCTTTCTAACGGTACCAAAATTTTAAAAGTCAGACATCAAATGAAAAAAATAATTATGAAAAAACTCAATTATAGGTACACACAGTGGTTTTCTGCATTTATCTCAGAGGTTAATCACATATCATTATAATGTTATTATCAGATTTATAGAATGTTTATTTACCTTTCTAACGATATGCAGTTTTTGAAGATCGGGTAAAAAATGGTCGAGTTATGTTAGATTTCCCATACGTAGCGAAAGCCCAATTTTTAAAATAGTTCAGTCCAACGCTTATCTTACCTGTACTGGGGTGTGTATATTTCTCAGTGTATTATTGGCCATTTGACCACAGCGTAGCTGGATGATGTAAACAACTCGCGGTCAAGTGACTTTCCTGCAGTCTAATGCTGGTCTACCTGTACTGGTGAACTGGGGTGTGTATAGTTCTCAGTGTATTGGCCATACGTTTATCTCGAAAGTTCATCACTAATCAATATCACCTTAAGAAATAGAATGTAAGATTAATTTTCAATCCTTCTAACGATGTGCGGTTTTTGAAGATCGGGTAAAAATGGTCAGACTATGTCCAATAAGCTGTACCTTGTTAAATAGTAAATCGTGTGTGTATTCTATAGCTCAAAGCGTATGTACATGTAATTTTGTGTTTGATAGACCGTACTTTACCTGTAGGCGCGTCATAAACACACATTTCTCTCTCTCTGTCTCTCTCTCTCTCTTGATAGAACAACGAAGTCAAAGACGTATATTGGTGGTGTGTTATCGAGTATTAAATTTTACATGTATTAGAGATTTGGACAATGTAAATTATCTAATTATAATACATAAGAGTTATCACAAATAGCGCGTAATGCATTGCTATCATCATCAGTAGCAGTAGTTGAAGTTATATGGGTAAAACAGCATTTGGAAATGATGTAAGAATATATACAGCATGTACACTAATGGAAACACAAAGAGAATATCTATGTATATGATGTAATAGTAGTAAAAGTAGATTTGTAGCAGAATTATTGTTCTTTTGGAGTTTATTGTTGCTACGGCAGCGAATGTAATGGCGATGTTCGGAAAAACGAAACACTGGTTCCACAGAGCGGTTTTTAGCGTATATCTGTTCACTTTTTAAGATAACAGAATAAGTGAGAAATGAAGCATAACCTTTTAATGGTAAACGGATAATACACGTTAATCATATAATGGACTAATAGTAACATGTATTTTTGCGGCTAATAATTAAGAAACACTATCACGAATAGTCTTATTTACGTTTTTCCGTAAATGTTTAAATTTCGATACTTGGAAACGTGTAAGCTTTGTATTTTGTCGTTTTTTAAGTTGGAGGTTTGGCATAGTATTATTGATATTTAACAGACGCATTTCAATATTAAAATTAAAAATAGTGTTGAAGCCTAATCATATATGACATGTGATATGATGTTTCTGGTGGCATTTTTTTTGGGGGGGGGGGGTTTATGAGTATTATTTGTGCCATTCTGATATGTTTTGTATTGCTGTAGTTACTAAGTAAACACATATTATTGTTATATTTATTTCTTTTCCTGTTAATGCAACCTCGTAGTCTAAATTTTTTCGTTAAGACATTCTGTTGAAAAATGGTGTATTACTAAATGTAAACATACTTGGTATTTCGATGTAGTACATATTAATTTATTGTTTCTTAAATATGAGTATGAATTTCAAATTATAATGAAATGATATTTATTTTCAATTTCTTTTTCATTTCATATTTGACAAAAACGCTCACTTTCTTCAATTCTGTAAATCGGATAACTTGCTGTCTCGATTTAAGCCTATATATGAGCATATACTTATTCTAGTAATATTCCTTCTTAAATCTCTTGCTTTCAAAATGCTTTAATAAGTGACAATTTCAATGATACCAGAATTAAACATATTACCATAACTAAATTGCGCCCTGTGGAGGTGTTATATAGGTGACAAGAAACTAATGATGTTGCTACAACAAATAAGATGGTGTTGCATTTAACGTGACACGTGCATATGCTGTGAACATATGTGCATTTAAATAAATAAAGACCATTTAGAGTAGTTTAGCATTGTTATAATTAAAACAGTAATTATTATTTGTAGCAACTTTAGTAGTACGTAGTGTAGAATTATGTTTTTTATGCTATCAGTATCAAAACTTACTTTAATCGGCAAGAGCGTATCCAGCGGGGGTGTCAGGGGGTTCGGACCCCCCCCCCCCCCTTGGAATTTTGGCAAAAATAAATTTGTCAAGCAAGTTTTACTCTTTTTAAGCAATTTCAACCCTAATTTTGTTATTAAGGTGTCTGTACATGGAACCGGACCCTCCTTGGGATTTCCTGGACCCCTCTGTGATTTCGTTCAAAAAAAGTATTCTAAGCCATAAATTTCACGGTCCCCCCCCCCCCACCCCCCCCACACCATCCCACCTGGACTGATTGGACCTCGCTGGAGAAATTGCTGGAATGCTTCCGCCCCTGATCGGGAATAAGAAACACACTCTTCTCTTTGTGACATTTTTATATTTAGTTATTTTTTATTTTTTATGAAAGGTTTATTAGGTTAATTTTCAAATATCGATAAGCTTAAAACAGATAGAGCTTAAGTCGAGACATGACTGATATAATAAAATGTAGTGATTCGAGAGACTTTTCCATACATTGGTTAAACAGAGCGGTTTTTTCGCGTATATCTCTAAACTGTTTACTTTTTAACATACATTATAAATGAGATGTAAAGCATATTTCTAATTTTTTAACGTTTTGAGGTATTTAAAGATGGGATAAAATGTGATTTGTTATATAATGAACAAATGGTAACAAGTAATACTTATGTGTGAATATCACGATAAAGTGATTTTTTTGTTTCACCGTAAATGTTTAGAATACGGGATTATTCCTGAAATGTTTTAAATTACGGGAGTATTCCTGAAATCATGTATTTGTATGGTAGGTCTTGTGTTTGCAATAGCTCTTCCAACCCTGACACTAATCTTTTTTTTTTAATAAAGGTAAGAAATAAAGTAAATTTGTAATCTATTGTGAATTTTTGTTGTTTGCAAGAACATCATAAAAACATGTACGAAGTGATTGTTACCATTAAGAAAAAAATGATTGACCAACCCTTTTTATTTATGTAGTATTAATTATCTTTTCTTTCTTTTTTTTATATCTATTCTTTCCTATTAATGTAATTCCATATCCTCCTTTTGTTTCTGTGCAAATTATGTCTTTATCTTCCTGTTCATGCAATTATGTAGTATATTCTATTTTTTTCCATTCTAAAATTCTGTAGACAATTAAAGTATTTATAGATCTAGTTAAAGCCCCAGGATCTTTTCAATGAAACTGTCTCTCTAGGTTGTATTTGACTTCAAAGAATGCAAACTATTGCCTTCTCGAAATATTAACGTTGTTTTTATCAAGAAAATGTGTCTCCAAAAATCGAATCTGAGCTGGAAAAGGCTCTTAAACTATATACTATATAAAGAAAAAGGCACAATTATGAAATTTCTACCAGTTTTTTCTACTTATATGAACTTAATCCTTACGTTGAGAAAATTTTCATTTTTGTCTTTGTTTTTCCGCTAGGGGGCGCTTTGTATAAAATCATAAAAAGAGGAGTAACTCTGTTATTTGGGGTCCGATTCAAATGCGGTTTTTTGCATTATGTTCACTGATGATAGCCTAATAAATATGATAGATTTCAATGATTGGCGTACATAAATCTTTTGAGCTACGGAAGGTTGAAAGTTCAAACCTTACAAAAAATGGTGAAAATGAGGGTAGGTCTACGAAAAACCTATCCAGTTTTTTCAGAGATGAGATAGAAGAGTTCTTTTTGTTGCATATGATTTGCAAGACATATACGCATAAAATATATGGGTTGGCGATTTTGAAAAATGCATTGTTTGTCTTCTAGAAACGGTCAAACTTTACTAAATTTTGGGAAAAATTAACATTTCTTGAACACATTTGTGTTGCTCCTGATTTTATTTTTTGTTCCTTTTCTATGAAATTTTCACACTTTATGTAGTTTAATGTCCTGAATGTTCCAGAGAAAAGAAAAAAAAATATTGCAAAGGTCAAGGTCATATCATGATTATTGGATTTTTAAACGGCCTCAAATAGCTCAAAAACTAAAAATATTTCATTGTTATCATGTGCGGATAAGATTTAGGTCTTGAAGAGACCTTTCAAATGATGTTTAGTTTTTGAAGATCGGGCTTGATTTGGTCATTTTATGGCAGTTCAAAGTTTATCCTCTTTGGAAAAATTGTAAATTTGTTTTCAAAGTTTGAATTTAGTTATTTTTTTGTGTGATTATCCTGAAGTTTAAAATCTTATAATTCAAGTAAAATAATCTTGATCAGAATCGGTTGTGAAATGTAGTATCTATGACATGACAAAGTTAATGGTTTCTGGAGAAAAAAAAAGCTTCTTATCCTGACGAGGATTGCCTGTATATGCAAGCTAAAGAAGCAGACTGTCTTATCTCAAGTAGAATGAGTACCGCTGATCAATTATGTAGGTCAGCCTTTGGAGATTGGTAGCTATGTTTAAAAGCAGACTGACTTATCTTAGCCACCAATGCAGTACACTGTTATTGAAGCGAATAAATCACTATAAGTTTCTGCTCTCATCCTTACCTCTCTATCTGTCTGTCTGTCTCTCTCTCTCACATAGATTTAATTGGGCATAATGAAAAATATAGCTATGAAAATCTCAACATTAATGTTTTTATGCTAGAGTCAGTTTTGCAAACAATAAGTAATGTGTACCTTTGCATATACCTTTCTACACAAGTTTTTAAAAGTGTATATATGATTGTAAGGTTACTTGATTTCTGAATACATCTCAGCCTTAGAAAATATCTGCATCATAACAATCATTTACGAATTTTATGAATTTCCATATATAATAACTTTATTATGTGTATATACAGTGCGGCTTGTGTGCAAGTCGGCACACGGAACGCACGTTACACGGACACGGAACGCACGTTGCACGGACACGGAACGCACGGTACACGGTGCGCGCACGTTACACGTTTGGTTCATATACACGATACGATCCATGCACGATACTAACGCTGCCAATTTATTCGGTTAACTTGGTTTTCGTGCATTGACTTCTTTACGCGTCATTTAAAGGAGAAAGCTAAATGATCACTCATTATTGGGAGACAGACAAAACAACCATCCACTGATGATTTTACAAGACGTATAAAAAATCAATGAGTGTGGTTTCAATTGATTAGGTAGAAAATACTTAAAACCCCCCTGTATAGATGTAACATATAAATCACAATACACCACTACAGCATAGTTATAATACTGCTGTAATCAATTGATTAGGTAGAAAATACTTAAAAAATAGGATTTCAAATTAAAAAGTCAGTTGTATTGAAATCATTCAGTATTGTATTGAAAACGAGGACACTTTACGTAATCATAACAACAAAGTTGATAAACTACAGGCTAGATTCACGCGTATATATAGCACCTTGGAAGATAGAATTTTCAATATTAAGGGATTTTAATTATAAACATTGCATAAGTCTTACATAGGTTGGAAACATTAGCATTACAGGCAAAAAAAAATCATCATGTGATGTACAGGTAATCAGCTAAGTAAGCTTTTAAATCAACCTAAATTTAAGTGTGAGATTAAAAAAAGAGAGAGAAACAGACAGGGAGAGAGACAGTGAAGTACCATGAAATTAATCGAATACTGCACTGATACATAGATAGCATAGTGTAATAAACAATAACTGATGCTAGTCTAATAACAGAGTATCATGTTCGTGTAGAAAAAATGTGGTACCGGGTGACTCATGAAAGCAAATCAAAACAACTGTGTTACGGATTTTTACAAAGTATTAAAGTTTCAACGGAGAAAGATTATATAGATATGGCATGGTTTCTTCTATAAAATGATTGTCATGTTATATATACTAATGACAACATGCTTATAGGTGATTTGACCAACCAGTAACACACATCCTTATATACACATGATCTAGGATAGGATACGGATATGAAGTAAGTTTATAATATTGTATTCTTATTGGGCACCAAATTGCACCAAATAAAAAAAAACATGATTTGGTGATGTAATATTGGTAAAAATTTGATCTTTTTTGGTTACATTTTCTTTTGCTTCAAATTGTGATGTATAAAGAAAAGTATTCGACTTGTGCTTCTTGTATACTTGACTGAACTTTCTTCAATGGTGGATTATTTTAGACATTTCGTGTGTTCGTGTCTTCATTCCGAAAGGCAAAAGGCGAAATAACAAAAACATGCCATAATGTCGTTATTTTACCTTTTGCCTTTCGGTGCAAAAACACGAAATACACAAAATATTCCAGGCGAAATAATGAAATTTTAACAGGCAAAGCAAAAAAAAGTACCCTAATTGAATAAAAACTTTCCTCTTTGAATGTTTCATGTTTGCAGGTAGAAACCATTTCATTTTGGCGCCCTTTAGTTGTCGTGTTCTTGTGTTCGCACCCTAAACTGAAAGGCGAAGACACGACACTGTAGCAGATTTCGTGTTGTCGTGTTTTTGCGCATCAAAAGGAAAAGTCGAAATAATAAGATAGCACTATGGTTTCGCCCTCCGGTTTCTGTTTGTATATATGATCAGGGGACTGTGGTGGCTGATTTCTGCCATTTCGCCCGAAAGGCGAAATAACGAAAAATGCCACAATGTCTTTATTTTGCCTTTCGGGGCAAGGACACGACAACACGAAACATGTCAAGCGAAATATACATTTTTTAAAGGCGAAAGGACAAAATGTTTCGTCTTTGAATGCTTTGAGTTTCTCCCTCCAGATTCTCATCCTATATAGGGTCACCAGTTTCCTGCTTTGTGCATATAGTCAGCAGTTTCCAGCATGTCTTACATAAGAACTTGCTTATATCATATATAAATTGAACTTTTCCATACTAATTTTTTCAGTATTACATTTTCATATAATTATTTACTCTATGTTCTTAATGTCAGCAGATTCTTCAGTGATTAAGAATAACCACGGATGGCAAAACCAGAAGTGTTGTCATTTTGTTCCTTCAACTTTTTTGTTAGTCGAAAACACTACAACAGGAAATCTGCTATATCGTGGTGTCTGATGTTTATAACCCAGGACATGAAACATTCAAAGATGAAACTTTTCTTTCCTTCACCTATTAAAATTTTGTTATTTTGCCAGGCATATGTTGTGTCTTTGACCCAAAAAGCAAAAGGCGAAATAATGACAATATGGCATCTTTTCATTCTTTCGCCTATTAGGGTCAAGATACAATATAAGACAGATAAATGGTTCTGACATAAAAGGTTTCGTACTGCTAACAAGAAACATTCAAAGACGATACTTTTTTTCATTCGCCTGTTAAAATTTTGTTATTTTGCCTGGCATATTTAATTTCTTCACAACGACAATATGGCATGTTTTGTAATTTCACCTTTCGCCTTTCAGAGTGAAGACAAGAACACACTAAACTGCAGAAATCCTAATTTACTGCATTTCTAAAAACTAAAATGTAATATGTAAATAAATTTGTTTATCATTTTGCTGCTATTGGAGATTTTGCTTAATATCATTTTTGTGTAGCCTGACTATAGTATAGGGGTTACTTTGTATGTTCCTTTCAATGACACGGAGTGCAGTGCGCAAGAACCATAACTCTACCTTGTGCACTTTTTGGTTATTCCCCTTTAATTTTTTCCGGAGCATAACTTTGTCACCATAAGTTTGAATGACTTGAAACTTCATATGTATGTTCCTTGCAATGATACGGAGTGCAGTGCGCAAGAACCATAACTCTACTATCTGCACTTTTTGAGTTATTCCCCTTTGATACAATTTCTTGTCCGGAGCAGAACTTTGTCACAATAAGTTTGAATGACTTGAAACTTCATATGTATGTTCCTTGCAGTTACGCGGTGTGTGCGCATGAACCATAACTCTTCCTTGTGCACTTTTTGGTTATTCCCCTTTGATAGTATTTTTTGTCCGGAGCATAACTTTGTCATCATAAGTTTGAATGACTTGAAACTTCACATGTATGTTCCTTTCAATGACGCAAAGTGCAGTGCGCAAGAATCATAACTGTACCTTGTGCACTTTTTGAGTTATTCCCCTTTGATAGAATTTCTTGTCCGGAGGGTAACTTTGTCACAATAAATTTGAATGACTTGAAACTTCACATGTATGTTCCTTTCAATGACGCAAAGTGCAGTGCATAAGAACCATAACTCTACCTTGTGCACTTTTTTAGTTATTTCCCTTTGATAGAATTTCTTGTCCGAAGCATAACTTTGTCACCATAAGTTTGAATGACTTGAAACTTCATTTGTATGTTCCTTGCAATGACGCGAAGTGCAGTGCGCAAGGACCATATGTCTACCTTGTGCACTTTTTGTGTTATTCCCCTTTGATATAATTATCCCTAGGGGGCGTTTTGTAAAAGTCACTAGAGGCTAATAACTCTGTTATTTGAGGTCTGATTCAATTACGGTTTTTTTGCGTTGTGTTGCTTGTCATAAGCCTAATCAAATATGATACATTTCAATTTCTATTGTTTAAAAATGTGATTGAATTGCGAAAACCGATGATATCGCAATTCTGATTGCGATTCTAGTTGATTTTATTTTTACTTTTCTCATTATTATGAGTGCTATTTTTGTGGAATATAACGAAACTGGCATGATTATTCAAAACTAAAGTCAAAGTGAAAAAGTAAATCCAGCCTATATCAGCCGAATCTGCTTGTGCTGGCAGTGTTTTTTGTTGTTTTTTTTTGTGTGTGTTTTTTGTTTGTTTGTTTGTTGTTGTTTTTTTACTAATATAACACTATAGACTTCCCAGCTTAGTAAGTAGTGTAACACTTGGTATATTAGTAAAGGAATAGTCAAAGTTGAGACAATTATCAATTATTAATAGTCAAATTATTAAAAGCATAGAAACAGCTTTATTGATGCTATACATGGGTGTGCCCTTAACTTGCATTAAAAATATTCGTGTTTTGGTTATATTATTGGCTTATAAAGTGGCCCCTGAAAAGAAAAAATGGCTCCATTTTTTTCTTCAAATTTGGCTCATTCATTGGCTCGGAGAAAAAGAATAGCCAAAGGAAGCCCTGGATATGTGACGTTGTTACGGAAAGGTGTCGGTGAAGCTTTTATTTCATCTTTAAATTGATGTAAATCTTTTTCGTATAATCTTTATTTCTACCTTCTCTAATTTAACTTTCTCTTAAAACAATGTGTATTTTGATTGTTTGTGTAAATGATTAATAATCACGTTTTTAATTATTACTTAATTATAATAATGAAGAGGGCACTGTTATGTAATAGATATCGTATTACATCTGTCCATTGCTATGAATGTTCCAGGACGCACTTCATTTGATGAATTGTTTCAGGATACATACATATAAGATGGTGCATGTCAGAATATAAGAAATGCCATTATTTCGATAAAATGTACCCGTTGATCAAGTTGCTTTCAATTTTTTCTCGCTTCACGTAGTATCATTATCAGGTGTCGCTCCCATACAGTGAACGTCAGAGTAGAGACTACGAGTTTCACATGAATAAACCGGTCTCAGTGGACAAAAGGTTTAAATGCTTGGCGGTAAAACGGATGATTGTGGGTTCGATCCCCACTGTCGTTGTGTCGTAGTGAATGACCTATATTTCTAATGGTCATTCATCTTCCACCGTTGTTCTTAGTGAGCGATTGTCTGTTAACTGCGACGATGCATGCTAAAATACTGGTTAACCTTCTAGTGCTGTCAGAATACCGGAAAAAAGTTGTTAACTGGCTATTTGTTAGCCATTGATAACATAAAATTACGCCAAACAATTCAAATCAAATCAAAATTTAAATATGCAAGTCTAGGTCAAGTTTAACACATACAAAAAAAAAATATTAAAAGGAAACAATGTTGATCTTAATATATATGTGTGTGTGTGTGTGTGTGTGTGTGTGTGTGTGTGTGTGGTTCAAATTCTAAAGTGGAAGATAATTATTGCAACATTAGAAAATAATGCAGAATGGAATTATTAATGAAAACTATCAATTGCTGTGAACAATAATAGTTTTATTGAAACCTGCACAACATAATGAAAGAAAATTCTACAAGAATGACAAACGAATTGAAAATGAAATGAGGTCACTAATCTGAGATGTCTTGTATGGTGCAAACAAAATTGCATAGGTTAATCTTCGGCCTTACTAACCATTGCCCGTAATTCCGAGTTACGGATGACGTCAACAGTGCTTATGAGTAACTTCCCCTTATTACAACGCAACATATTATACCGCCCTCATCACAGCGGTGTCCTTATGAGTAACTTCCCCTTATTACAACGTAACATATTATACCACCCTCATCATAGCGGTGTCCTTATGAGTAACATCCCCTTATTACAACACAACATATTATACCGCCCTCATCATAGCGGTGTCCTTATGAGTAACATCCCTTTATTACAACGCAACATATTATACCGCCCTCATCACAGCGGTGTCCTTATGAGTAACTTCCCTTTATTACAACACAACATATTATACCGCCCTCATCATAGCGGTGTCCTTATGAGTAACTTCCCTTTATTACAACACAACATATTATACCGCCCTCATCACAGCGGTGTCCTTATGAGTAACTTCCCCTTATTACAACGCAACATATTATACCGCCCTCATCATAGCGGAGTCCTTATGAGTAAA
>CM037787.1:1062745-1112745 GCA_021229015.1 Solen grandis | reverse complement strand
AGCCACAAAAATCTTTTGCTAAGTGTATAAGGCAATCTGGAAGGCGGTTTCCGTTAGCGTCATAATGACCACAGCACCTAGAGCGAGAAAAACAAGTCTTTCTTAAATTATTTGAACTATTTCCCTCAAATACCAGATGTTGGACATTTATGCATAGCTTCTTGTTACATAGATGGGATGCCTGTTGAGAAAATGGTACATCAAAATCTCTAAGTTGCACCATCAAAGCTACACGGTGACTTGTACGTGTCCTATGCCCTGCTGTCGATGGGTCTCTCGGATCCCTGAAACGAAACTGTCCATAACCCTGTTTATTAACACAACCACTCCAAATAATGCACTCTCCATTCTCATGCTGTCTGCTAGTCATCTGAAGTTTCCTCTCACACTGTTCAATAAAATCATCCATTAGTCTACATAAACTTTAAGCAAAACAGGCAAAAGAAAAATATAGCTGGTAACAACAGTTTTTTTTTTGTTTTTTTTTGTTTGTTTTTTTTTAATTTAAATTTAAATTTCTTAATTCAAAATTTTGCTTGAATTTTAAGCAAAATGCAAAAATAGTCTGTTATGTTTCTCTAGCAGCTTTGCACAAAAGCAGACGACTGAAATGGAAGTAAACAGTCAAAGGGAGGTGACTCTGGTGCCCTTATACAGAAATTTCAAAGTTTTAAATTTTGAATTTTAAATAAAATTAAAATTACACAAACCTGAACAAATTCCTTTTATCTCCTGATTTCTATTGTCAATACTAAATAGCATGTGAAATTTCAACACTTTCCAATGCATACTTTTTGAGATATTAAATTTTAACTTTTTGGCATATAGGTGTTGGCCCGGTGTTTTTTTTCCTTCTTTATTCTATAGTAAATCCAGAACATTTGAACATGCACTGTGGACTCCAGAACATTTTCCTGATAATAAGTGGTCTATATTTCTCTTCTTTAATCCTGTCCCAGCAAATGGAGGCCAAAAAAGTGACCTCATCACCGATGAACTTTTCTGCTAGCACTGAATGTTTACAAACACTGTCAATATTTTCAACACACAAATCTCACAGTGCACCTGTTACATCATTTCTGTTATTCATACACTCAGGCATATAGTCCCAATAAAAACAGAAGAAATCATTGTTAAATTTACCAGAAATGACACAGAAACAATAATGTTCTAATAAGAACAGTTGAACTTTAACCAGTCTAGAAAGGCAAAGCATCAATTTCAAGACTTTAATATTTAAAAGAACTACTTCCTAGGGTACAACGACCCGGAAGTATTTCGATACCGGGGTCACACCTAGAGGAGCTCCCAAAACCGATTCAGTAGGAGTCGGACGCATACAGTATCTCGTCTAGACAAACATCCCGATATGTCTGAATCAGAGCTCTGAAGGGACTATGGATGTGTGTGCCTCAAGTGAAAGAGACCGAATAAAACCCATTACATTACTCAGTTGGAGGATGAAATCTTATCTAGCCCGTAATTTCCCGAGCGTTTGTACAAATATCCACTGTTTGATCATGCACAGCTGCGGTAATTTTGCAAATCAACAACGCATGTACACACGGAAGATCAGTGTTATTGGCAAAGGGGACTGCGAATAATTTCATGACGTCACAATAACCCATGGGGGTAACTTGATGATCGGACTTCAAGCTTTCTTATAAACTTTTAAATCACGTGATCAAAACACAGTATTCGTCCGGATGGGAGGTAATATGAACAAAACAGCTACGCATCAGTCACGAATCAGAATAGGAAATAAAGTTGGATAGATGTTTCATGTCAGAGGCAATATTTTCGCCATTTTATCTTTGTTATTGATATTGTCGACACAAGATTGATTTTTCTACTTTTTTGCTTTCATTTTAGAATTTGTACTTGTAGAATTATGTTTAATCATTAGATACTTTTTACAATATTGAGAGGTACTTCGATTTTCACAGCTTAAATACTGTGTAGTACACTTATGATGCGTCACACACAACTAAAAACTGTCGGTGGTACGTTTCACCCAAGCAAGCAAACAAACAGACATAAACATTTCATCTTTAAGACGAACATGGATATATTTAAACGATGGGTTTGAGGTAAAAGAGAGACTTTCTATTGAATATAAAGTTATTCCGTCTCCCTCATGTTTAATTGAAAGAGCATTGAAAAGATTAAACCGTGTATTCCAAAGAACTCCTTTCATGCGAAGTTGAATAAGATGACTGTGTAGCCGAGCTTCAGTATACCGTTTCATGAAGCCTGTGGTATTTTGATTTTAGCAATATGTTACTGTACAAGCCATTCATACCGGTATGAAATCACGCGTCTCATGTATATTTATCTATTTACTGTTATTTATATTCTGGTGGATTACGTGGAGAGAGTGGAAATTACAAACATGTATCAAATAATCATGGTGGATATACACGCAATACCTTATCTAAAGTGATCTTAATGCATACCGTTTTGTACTTAATGCAGGTTGATCAGACAGATCGTGTTATATCATTTTACGATCCATTCAACTTTTCTAGAGACTTTTAGAAAATATTTATTTTTACGTAACTCTCAATTAAAAGATGACAGCGAAGAGAACCGAGAATTGCCAAATGATGCCACCATCTTGGAAAAATATATATCTTGTAGGTTTTGATTTAATTTTCAACAGATGTAAATGCAAATGGACGTGTTGGACTTAATTAGATTTTACAGCCATCAAAAAGGTACACAGAACAATTTTCAAATTTGTGTAATCAAAGCAGTGCAATCTTTACCTTCGCATTAAAGTTGTGTTGTCACGGAAAACTTATTTGATAAAAATGGAGATAACTAGACAATAGAAATGTATTTCGATGAAAATAATAATATAGTTATATGTTGGTCGTTTTAAATCTAATGTTGTCCATTTGGATATACGAATATATTTTGGAGGGTGTGTAATATTGATCATTGGGTTCCCAAAACGGATATTGGTAGTGTTTCCGAAATTTAGACATACACATGTTTAGCAAAAGAACACAGAAAATATATCGCTGAATAACTGCGTAGAAATCAGTAAATCAACACCTTTATAATTTGTAAAATACCAGGTTTCTATAAAGTGACACTGGGCATACATGTGAATAGAAAAGTAATAACTTACACTCTAGCATAAGTGTCTTTAATCAGTGGTTTTGCGTCCTTTGAACGAGATCATGGAAGTAGTTGAAAGCTTACTTTATCTTTTCCAGTATTTTACCGATGGGGGGAAATAGAAGTAGCATTAGATATATATTCGCACGCAGACCACGCAATGGATGAAAGAAAGTGTGTAATGGACTTGCTGATCATTGCAGAAAATTCCGAATATATCCACGTGTACTTGGAACAGATAATTAAGGCTTTGATGTCGGATAATCCCCACCCAGCGGTAACTAAGCAACAATTGTTTGAAATCAACAAAATGGACGGCAAGCTTAAAATAAATTGCGATAAAGTACTGGTAATGCTCGATTCTGCAACTTCACACGCTGCTGAGATGGTGGAGAAATGGATGAACAGAATGACAAAAGTAAATGGAAACAAAGTTGAATATTTAGTTATTACTCAAGGAGAATCACACAAAGCAATTGATAAGTTAGAAAAATTTTCAATAGTGAGTATAGCTGAATATAGTGATATAAGTTCATGGTGGCCAAAAACTTTGAAATTTCTATTCAAAACCAGGAATTCAAATATTACGTGTTCCCTTTGTATTGTTTCTCAGACAGAGCAAAAATGTCTTATACGAAAAGCATATGAAGATTTGGAAAAATGCTTGAGCATTTTTGATATAGACATAACATCAGAAATAGACAGAAATTCAGACTGTGTAGCAGTGTTTCTTCCAAGATCGATTGAAAAAACTAGGGAAGCAACAGAATTGATCGGACAACTGATAAGCGCAGAAAAATGCCACTTGGTTGCAACATGGTACAGTTCCTTGCACACTCGTTTAACTTGGACAAAGATAAGGACCCACACACCTTCGGACGTTCTCCGAATGGTATATCTTATACTTATAGACCTTGAAGTGATAAATCCTTATGACGTGAAATCATCGGCGTGTTGTTCAAAAGGATGTTGTATTATATAGTACAATGTATATTTAATTTCATTTATAAATAAATAAATAAATAAATAAATAAATAAATAAATAAATAAATAAAACGATTTATATAATTATTTTAGATTTAATCATTTTTATTTATCTATTTTCATTTTTTTTTTCAATTCTCTTCTGTAGCTTTACGTACTCACGTCACACTTTGATCATTTCAAACTCCTAGGCAGCGGTTACTTCCCCTTTCATTTTCTCCACAAAGTCAGTGGAAAAACACGCATGCTTTATAAACATATCTAAATATATTCAAAGTTTAAAGAATTAAGGTTGACCGTTTTGCCGTCATATGATCGCCAAGTGACATCTGATGTAATTAATCTGAACGCCACTGCGGTAAATAAATAACTACAAGAAAATATAATAAGACACGGGCGGACAAGGGAGGTCACTGAGGATGAACAGTTTTCAATTACTTTAGATTAGACAAGAGTTATTTACCTTCCATTTGACTTGTTTGTAATGATATGACTACATTTTAAACAAAAGAGTAGGCCGTTATTTGTGAAATCATATTTATTTCGCAAAGTGCTTACATATCATTTCATGACCAGAGAAGTTTCATACACGTGGTAAATAATGACGCTACCATACATAGTTAAAGTTCATCAGAAACAGAAAATAGAATGCCAAATCTCGATAATACAGCATTAGAAGTAATTAAATTTTATCCTTCCAATCATATTGTTCCATTGAGAAATTATACATTTTTGTGCATTTATTCATTACAAATGGTTATATTTTATAATAATATTTGATTAATGTTATAAGATATACAACTTATAAAATATGTATATAAATATATGTAAAGAAGATAATGTGTGTATTTGTAAAAAGTCATTTGATACATATGTATTTAATTTCAACACTTGAAGTGCAAATGTTCATGTTATATAATGCAATCTATATGTACGCTCTACCAGGATGACGATGGCAATGCATGGTGAACACCAGTTAGGTTCATTTCTTTTTGCTGAAAGTTTCTTAACAAGCATCATTCTGACATTGAATGCAGCATCTGTTCAGAGTCCCTCAATGTTGTGTAAGCGTACTGTAGAACAGTGAAGATCAAGTCTCGAACATCCGGGCACGCAAGCCGAGCGTCGTTTATCAGACTTCCAGCAAGAGAGCATTTATTTTCTGTTACAGTTACATTATTTAACCTAAACCACTTGCTCTGTATTCGTCTTTTCATTTTCGAAAACAAAATTGGGTTGTCATAGCAACAGTCTTGTGCAGCAGACGAGGTCAGTGCTGATAGAAGATGGGTTGACAGTGAGATTCGTCCGAACATCGCCGACACTGGATTCTGAAACACCAGAGGAAATCATTAAAGTATCTCTGCATGTCTCTTTAAATTAAACTCGAGATACCTGACACGAGAAAATATCGGTAATCATGCGTGGGTTCGGGGGCCTGAAAGTTTGGTAAAACGGGGTTTTCCCTATTGAATGTTTCATGTGGGGGGGGGGGGGGGGGTCCGTTTCGACACTTGACGAAAATACCAAGTGAGAGAAAGAGCGTTTCAAGCTGACATGAATTATTAACTTACTACCAACACTATTTGTTGAGAAATGAAATATTTGGGTATCTTTATTTATTTTTATTTGATGTAATGTTTGAGGAATCCATATATTTCCAAACTACAGTTCACGCCCTGTTTTCAATTACTGATTTCTTGATTCTTGCGGTCTCAAAGAATGTTTAGGAATCATTTGAAGAATCAAAATGGACATACCTCGTTTTCATAAATTTACTGCTAATTTAGATTAAAACATTAAAAATAATGCTCAAAAGATCATTAAGATAAATATATAACAATACCATTGCGTGTTCCAGAGGCTGTTCAACTGTGACAAAGTCTTCAACACGTAAGCTCCTCATTTCTTCGTCTTGTGTGTCGCACCGTCCCTTTATCGGAACATAATACATACCATTAACAAAAGTGGACGTTATCAAAATATAGGAGTATTAGTACAACCATAATATATGCATATACATCAGATTTAAACAGTAGTAGTAGTAGTTGTTGTTGTTGTTGTTGTTGTTGTTGTTGTTTACTTGCTTTATTTACATATGATTTACGTCCCTACGACATTAGTTCAATCATTTCGAAACATTTGTCTATATTAGATACAGTGTTGTCTCACTGCAGTATGTTTGCATGATAAAAAAAAAACTCAAGTCACATTATCCTGACACTGAGCCATTCGGTCCTTGAACAATCTTTATATTCTGAGCGCAAATATACATATATATATATATATATATATATATATATATATATCGGTACAGTTTTTAACGATTTACACGACGGGACAAAGGATAGACGATTCTGTCAGATTCATTATCAATGATATACTCCAAAGCGAAAAATAAACATAGCATGTTTTGGTTTGAAAGTATTCAAAATACTAGTAATGGCGTGGATGTTGTGCAATACTCACAATTAAGGAAACTTGGGTGGTGGCAATTTCTGAGCGAATGTCTTGAGATTCTCTGGCCAGGTGGCGGAGATTGATGGTTCCCTGTGAGGTTCTTCTGAGATGCCGGATGGTGTAGACCGGGTCCAGGCAAATATTGAGTGTCTCGAACAAGGTACTTGCATTGTACCGGTACTGAAGTCGGTGTCGGTGTCGGCCAATGTTCTGTTGTTCCGATGTTGGGGAAAATGATCCTGAGAGAGATACATTGAGAAATGAAACTTTCGGTTGCTGACATGCAACACTCATTCGTATATGTATTCATAATTCAGTCAATATTACGCAGTTATACCGTTTAGTTGGAACCAAATATGTTTCATCTACACTTTCCAATCTAGCGTTAATTGATGACTGTCAAAATTGAAAAAAAAAAAAGAAATGCAATTCAATGTTAAGGGTATAAATTAATTTGTTAATAATGACCTAAAAATAAAAGTGATACTACAGAATCTAATGTATAATTATATTAACGAGATCATCATCTAAATACAAGACCATGTCCATTTTCACAAATCAATAGTTTGATAAGTCTTACGTCATGGCTTGCATATTCGACTTTCCCATATTCATTTATTTTTTGTTTTGTTTATATTCCAAAGAGTTTACGCATATTTAACTAACTGAAATTTCACACCCGCGTTCACAAAACGATTGATTCAATTTTGGCATTCTCTTATACCTTAGTGCCCTGTTTCATTTTTAACTCTAATCGTTATTTTGAGATAGGAGCAGTATAACTACAAACGCCATTTGAATATGAAAATAATTTTACTATGAATGTTTGAAATTGGAAACAATGTAACTATTAACGCCATTCTAAAATGAAAAAAATGTTTCTTTATACGTCATTTTAAAATGAAAATAATGTTACTTTATACGTCATTTTAAAATGAAAATAATGTTTCTTTATACGTCATTTTAAAATGAAAATAATGTTACTTTATACGTCATTTTAGAATGGAAGCATTTTTCCCTATAAACATAACTTTTAAATTAACACAAATGATTGTTACTAAGGACAGTTTTAATTATTTGTTTCCTTTCCGGTCTCTTTAAAACACCTTTGGGAGATTGTGTAGGTTTACATCAAATCAAAACTCGGAATTTAAACTTGATTGATTTCCGCGTGATAGAGACAAGGATACTGTCATTTTTCATATCTTATTAGATGTTTTATGATTATTTTAATCCGACAACAAATGTTAGTATTTAGTATTACCTGAAGACACGGCCAGTGTTAGAAATAGTGTGATAACTGCTGCGCGACTCATCATGCTTCTATCGATTTGTTTTCGTATTATATTTTTCAATTTTGTTAATGGAAGATTTGAATATTACTTCAATCTATCATTTTTATACTATATTTTGTGTGTTTTTCCAAAAAATTTTGGTTTAAATTATTTCCAAGGCTAAACACCATTTGGTTCTTTGGAAAGGATGGGAATTTTATATTCATCATATTTTTCTGGCTGTTCATAGACAGTGACAAATTGTTTGAAATATAATACAGTTAAACACGTTAAGACAATAAGTCAAAACAATAGATCACTGTGATTAACCTTGTGTGCCCCTGTCATACGATAAGATCAAGGTAATTAAGCAAGGCGTTTTGGTTTCAACTTGCGTGACAACTGATTATTTAGTTGCGTTCTTATTGCGGGGCTCTTGCAAAAGAGACAGAAATACCTGTTCAATAAGGACTTAAGATTGAAGAATGACTAAGCGAAAGTGGCGAACGAGAAAAATAGCTAAGAAAGTTTCAGGTTTGTAAGGTGGGCAGATGGTTTAAAATACCTTTATGTAGTTATTTTAGAAATTCTAGTAATTTTATTTTCGTTGTAGACTTGTGGCAGCTATTTTCACCTTTATTGTAAATATTGGTATAGGATATGATATGTGAAATTGAAATATGATAGAGAAACTCTAGCACGGGATTCATTATCTGACAGACAAGCGAGGAAAGTTATATATAAATAGCAAACGGATCGCTACACTTACATGTGATTTTTTAATTTCACTCGGATGAAATGAAGAAATGGCCGTTGAAGATATGTGATACCGTTAACTTTCATATCGGGAGTTTATTTATTGGAGAGTAAATTTCATTAACAGTTTGTTTCTCATATCAGATTTCATTGTCGACTTTCAGAAGGGACTACACTAGCTGTATTATTTGTTATTGTTATTAATCTTTTGTAATTTTCACGCCGATTTTCCTTGTTCAAAGAGATATAAGTACAAATGAAATAGGAATTTTCGATTGAACATAATTCATTTCAATAACTTTTTAATTTCGTTCGTTTATGTTTGTTTGTTGGTTGGGTTTCGTCCTGTCGACAATATTTCTGTCATTTGAAGACTATGTCTATACGAGAAAGATATAGTGCTGCCACACTGCAGTATCACTCCATAGACATTTGGCATGATACCACATCCAGTCACATAATCCGGACCTGGAACTACCCTGTATACATGCCGAGCCAGAGCGCCTAGTAGGGAACTACCCTGTATACATGCCGAGCCCGAGCGCCTAGTAGGGAACTACCCTGTATACATGCCGAGCCCGAGCGCCTAGTAGGGAACTACCCTGTATACACTATGTCTTACACTATAGAATCAGATAAAGGCAATGACAAGTTCTAAAAGAAAACTTTCGATATTATGAATCTCGCGGTTATTCGAGAATTTCATTCCTTTTCTAACAACGAAATATCCCGCTTTAACTGTGTGTAGAGAATTATGTGACGTGATTTCCAGACCTGATCATTGCTGGGAGCCGGCCAAAAATAATAACAAATAAACATCGGGAAGACAATATATAAATCAGTCCTATATGTATTACCGATGCACTTTGTAAACCAATGACTGAAATACTGTCGCAGTGACATTTTTTAACTCTACAACAACAATAATTGCCTTAGGCGCGTAAAAAAATGTTCTGTTACTGGTTACCCGACCGACCCATTATTTTACCCCTCGACCATTTTTTGAGCTGAAAAATGACATCCGAATTACTACTCAAGTTTGATTTTGATAGTTGTAAATGTTAGTGAATACGCTATACCGACCTCAATGACATTGTCTATCAATCTTATAATCTATTGCATAATAGGAATGTCAGAATCACGATGGAGGCGGCCATTTTGAAATCAAAGTTTAGTTTCGATTTCTTATATAAAACAATAGAATGGACATCAGTTTTGTTGTCAGACATAGGAATATTAATTACAATAAATAACAATAGTGTCCATGTAATTACTTGCAGGGATTTCATGACAAAATGGTCCTGATTGTTTAACAATGTGGATTAAGATGTTGCAGCCAACACCTACAGCTCACTCACACCCGAAATAACGGGAAAAAATAGAATAAAAAACACCACACATGACAATTCATCATTAAATTTGGCATGTAGCATCTCCAAATTAAGTCTTTAAAAAAAGCCGGCCTAAAAAGGCTTAATATGATTGAATACCGGTCATGTGATCGCGATGTAATTTTCGCACACCCCTGTAACGCTCATATCTTCTAAAATAGCCAATTAAATGATACGTAAATTTAGGGGGGCCGCCGTGGCCGAGCGGTTACAGTCGTGGACTACTAATCTCTCAGCCCCTCACCGCTGTGGGTTCGAATCCCGGTAGGGACTTCGGGTTTTTCACGTGAGGAAGCCTTCCAGCTGGCTTGCGGTAGGTCGGTGGTTCTACCCGGGCACCTCTGTGTACTCGGGGTCTTCCTCCACCTGTAATTAGCTGGACGTCGCTATATGATTGAAATACTATCGCAGCGACGGTAAACCCCACGGAAACTCTGAACTTAGCCCTGAAGTTAATGCTGATTTAAACCCTGAACTTAACTTTAACTAGCCTTAAACTGAACTCTCGGCTAAACCCTGAACCTAACTCTGAATTTAGCTTTGATATTGAATAGACCGCTAAAGAACAATATTGAAATGTGCTCCTAGCTTATTTAACTCTGAAAATAATCATATGACATTAGTTTCTTAAATAAAAGTAACTAAAGGACATTAGCTCTCTTAAATAAAAGTAACTAAAGGACATTAGCTTTTTAAATAAAAGTAACTAAAGGAAAACATGCTTTTTATTATTTTGTCGTATAATGGCCGTATAAAGATAGGGGCCTTCTCGGTCTTTATACACTTTTTCTACAATGAGCTCCCCAAGACACATCCTTCCACTCCGCTCCCCTAGACTTCTGCCTAGGTCTCTCCCTAAGTAAAAATGTCCGTGTAGTGTAATGGCCGAAATAACTAACACGAGACGGTGATCGCTGACAACAGGTTTATTTGATATTAGCGACAGTCAATAGTGACAGACGTTGCATTGTCCAGAACAACAGTCATGTTATAATCAAAGATGGTAAATACCATACATAATTGGACTTAATGCATCAATAGAGAGTCCGATAATATTACAATTTTAATTTATTAAATTAAGACATGATTACATGTATACATAAAAGACAAATCCCAGCATTTATTTAATCTATGTTATGAATGTGTTTCGAATGCAAGAACAGGTAAGCAAAAAAGAATAGCCATGTTGCTATTCTATCAGGGTTTACGTCCTTTTGTCTGTTACAGAGACTTACTGACGCCGCGTTTCCACGGTTTTAAATTTGGCCATGGAGCAACCATAGTTATTAATTACAGTAACTGTAAAATAAAACCACGAAATATGTTAGGAAAAACACTTCATGGATCAATTACTTGTATTGACTAAAAAAAAAAACTAAAAAAAAACAAGATTCAAAATTATCGTTATTAAAAAAATCGACACATTTAATGGGTATCTCATAACTTCTCCCTAAATTCGTAGGCCACGGGTTTTAAAAAGGTTAACGGACTTTGCAAGCAACCTGATTCATTAAAGCTCAGAAAAAAAGGTTTTGGAGATGTAGATACATACCGTCAACTTGAAAAACCAATGAAACCGCAGTTAAATAATACATATTACAGCATAATGTAGAAAGTTTTAAAAACACAAACACTAAACATATAGCCGTATCGGACATGTCTAATTGACGGTCCCGGGCCCAATCTGCCGTCCCAGTATGTAAGCTGGTTATAGTGTTTGAAATGGGTAAATTTGCGTTCTACAATATTTAATCAGAGATCAACATATATTTCAGAATCTACGATATTTTACTCTGGTTAGGAGTGTAATCAGGATACCATTTGTTGTGCTTGTCTTTATAATTCTGGTCCAGTAAATACAAGACAAGATCAAAGACAATACACATTTTAACACATTTAATCACAATGGCTACAGGTTACTCTATATGTCTACACTCTTGTGCTGGCACATGCTGACTCCCTATACTGCTATTGTAGAGACACTTTATACCTGGCTGATAAGCCCAGTGAAGTATACTGAATACACTACACACTTGATATGTTTATGATATTTTACATGTCTTTGTGTTTCCAGATAGAGCGACATTGTAATTATTTTTTTATATAAATTAATATTCGGAAAGTATTTCGTAAAGTTTGACCTACATATCAAGAACTTTTAATACCGAAAACATTCTTAATCATGGCAGTATCTTAGCAGAGCGTTATAGTACCTGTTCTAAAAGCTATTAATCCATTCAATTAAGTGTCTATGATTTCAAAATCCTATGATTTGCCTTGAACAAACTAATAAGATAGAAGAATGAAGCAATATTTTTCAACTGGCAGTTCTCAGGATTATCAGTGATTGAGGACACCATGAAAAGACCTATGCGAACAGCATAAAACCAGATCAGCCTGCGAGTAACTCGCAGGCTGATCAGGTTTTATGCTGTTCGCTGCTCCTCAGTGGTCTGGAAATGAGGATTTTGTAATTAAATTTGGTAAGGTTTAACTGTGGTTTTCTGCAGATCAGGCTTTATGTGGTACTTATTGAGTGCGTCAAAATGAGTCTATATGAGGGAAAGGGTTAAGCACCATCTTATTAGCTTACTGTCCGAAAATTTCACGCATCTTGCAGATCTTAACTCTCCAATAATTATATAAGAAAGGAATTACCTGTTGTAGATTGTATCATTATTGATCTATATATTAGTTAATTTATGGCATCTCAAACTATAATTAAAATATTTTTCTGTACTTTTTGTTCTATATTTCTGAATAATTAAATGAGTTTTATATTGCCCATATTCTCGATAATTTAATGTTGTTGTTGTTTTTTTTTGGTGGTTTTTTTTGTAGTTTGTTGTTTTTTTTGGGGTTTTTTTTTTTGGTTTTTTGTTTTTGTTTTTTTTTAGATTTGATAGATAAAAATGTTTGGGGAAAAACCTACATTTATGGAAATTAGGTCGAAGAAACTCTTGATTTACATGGACTTGACTTTTTAGAGCACACTGTAGAAATCTCTGAAGCAAACGGCCTACATTTGAGGATATTTGTCAAAATAACATGTATCATTGTCTAGTGGATATATCTAGACCCGCTGTTTGTAAATGATGCATGCACATGTTATTATGATAATCTGAAATGGCTTTGCTTTATTTAAGTCGTGTTTCAAACATATGCGCGGCGTCTTTGGTGCTTTTCATCTAGTAAACATATTTATTATCGCCAGCCCTGGGCGGCGAAATTATACTTTCGAGCAAGAAAAACAACTCCCGCACCGCTGACGTAATAGCAAAGCAGGTTCCTTCTCAGTCGGTCGCAGAAAGATAAACAGATCCGATTACCTGGAACAGGCTCTGGGGAAGCTGCTTTGAACGCTGGGAAATCTGGACTGTGTTAAAAAGGCTACCGGAAGGACATGTTGCTAGACTGGTAGTCGCATGATTAGGCAGATTCGATTGGAGTACGCCCCTTTGTTACTTGCATTCCCTATTCCACTTCTCAATTTTGCACAGCTTATAATTTTCTCATCGACAAGGAGTAGCTTCCTAGCTTCCAGTAGTAGTGAAAAAATAAGAAACTCGCGGCCATTTTGTTTCTGGCGGTTGTATACGTTATATAGTAAAACCGCCATATTTGTTTGGCGGTTCCGGCGGTTCAGTAGTTGATTGACAGGTTTATGATAGACATGATCAGATAAGGTGAAAGTTGTATTGTTCTTGATGGAACCCTTTATAATAAGGTGAACGTTCTATTGTTCTTTTATTGACGGTGGGTTTTGTTGTAAGTGCTTATAAAGAAAGGATGAGAATAGCATTGATCGTGTGGTAAATTGTTTCACCAGATAAAGTGATGAGATAAGGTGTACGTTGTATATTGTTCATACGTTTGATGTGTATACAGTCTTATTACCGACTCTGTGACTTAAACACTATTTATACAATAAATTTGTTTGATGAAATGTAATACAATGGATACCCATTTGTGGAGGATAATAACCGATTATTATTTTTTTCTCCCTTCATTAAGGTGCGAATAGGTCAAATATGAACAGTTTTATCACTCAGTTACTGTTGTTGGTTATCTTAGGGTATTTGAGAGGACAATGGTTATAACGACAGCAAGACGAACGTAAATGCTTCAAACATATCCGCTTTCTCGGAGGATCCAATTATTCCAACGTGCTTTTACGACTTTTCTTCAAATCATTCAACTAGTTTTGAATGAATATGGATGTCTTGTCTCAGGAACAGTGTGCTTTTATTTACCACGAATTAGTGGAAAAGCCATACATATCATTGAAAAATATACTTAGATATGAAATGTATAAAGCAGCTCTCTATTATCCCTAAAGTCCAAAACATGCATTACACAGTGGTTAGGTAGAGCAGACACCTTTGAAAATTTCAAGAGGACATTAGCACAGTTATGTTTTAAGTATCACGTTGATATTAATATCAACACGATCAAGATTGGGGAATGGGAAAGATTTGTCATAACCGAGAAGGTTATAAACTGGATACATGATTTTAAAAACGGTGGATGTATAAGTTTGAGTATAGGAGCTGTAGATTCTTACATAGAACATCATTTTCAATTATTAATGTGTGATGTATAAGTTCTATGATGCACGTATTTTTAGTTTACAGAAAAGTAAACATGTTTTCTTTTACTTTATAAGAAAACAATAAATTGAATGTAAAAACACTCTTTATGTCATTGTTGAGAATTTAACATCCCACCAACAGTATCTCGATCATAAAGGAATGTTTATAGATGGGTGAAGATATTAAGTGGGCAGAGACATTCACATAGAACCACTGACCTATCACAAACTACGTAATAGATGAATTTAATGCTCATAAATTGATTTGTTGAGTTTAATGTCCAGCAACAGTATTTTAGTCATTCAGGTCTCCACTTATGAATGAAAGAATAATCTCTTAAAAGATCTGAGTGTTTCCAAGCTTTGTATTGATGACAATTTGAAAAGACAAAGGGAAACTATTTTGAAAACAGTGTACTTCTATTTACCATATCATTGTGAAAAACAAACACAAAAAAAACCACCAAAAAAAAACAACAACAACAAAAAAAAACACATGCATTTTAATGAAACATATACCTAATTAAGACTAATACAAAGCAGTCTTATTTTATTAACGCAGAAAAACACCTTTAAATTCAATGAAATGTTTTAATTTACTGAGTGAGGAATTCAGACTATTAAATGAAATCCATTCATCACTTGAAATTCCATTATATTTTCTCACAGTTATTTGCTTGCAAAAACTGAGTTTACTTATTTCATCATATTTAAAACTCTGTGAAAAGAGTGAGTCCATATGTCATTCTATGTGAAAAGAGCGAGTCCTCATTTCATTCTATGAGAAAAGAGTGAGTCCTCATTTCATTCTCTTTGAAAAGAGTGAGTCCTCATTTCATTCTGTTTGAAAAGAGTGAGTCCTCATTTCATTCTATTTGAAAATAGTGAGTCCTAATTGAAAAGAGTCATGATCCACTTCCTTTCTTTCTACATTACAAAAATAATGAAATATTTAATACCCATTATTCACACTGGAAAATTCCCTGATATTCTGTCTAAATAATTTGCATTTTAGAAAAAATGAGTATACTCATTTCATCCTCTATAAAAAAAAGAGTATGTCCTCATTTTAACATCCATGAAAAGAGGACCCACTCATTCCATCCTCTGTGAAAAGATTGAGTACTATTTTTTTTAACACACTGAAGAGTTATCCTCAATCTCCTTTTATCTCCAGTAAAAATGATGTAAACGGACATCGGGGAGATAATTGTGGTATCTTATTTTGAATAAAATCTATACTAGGTAATTTAAATTATTTTTTCACCCAGAAATGTTGACTTATTAGACTAAATATACATAACAGCATAGGCTAAATATACTTAACAGCATCTTCGGGACTCAGTTTAAATGATTTTTTCATCAAGAAATATTGACTTACTAAATTTACATAACAGTATATGATAAATATACATAACAGCATCTTCAGAATTCAGGAAAAGTGTCATTCCTAATGAATGATCATGCTAGTTAAAATGTTTTATGACATAATAAAATTTGTAAGTAATCTAAAATAGATGAAACAGACCTTTAACGGTAAGAGTGGGGGGTGGGGGGGGGGGTGCATATAAACATATCAAAGCGGAGAAATGGAATCTAGTGCATTAAAACGAAAAAAAATATTGGTGTTTATTTAAAAGTTTAAAAGCACAGCTTAACATTCCATTAAGTTTCGAAGGGTACTTGAAAGTAGCATTTAACAAAAAAAAAGTTTCCGATGATACATTATTCATCTATAATAATTCAAGGAAAGTATCGTTATTTCGATGAGACGAAAAACAGTACATTATATTAATTTATGACTCTCCGTTCTATTTTACTCTGAAAGGAAATGACGTTCGATAAATATAATTTGTACTTAAAACCCGTGATGATGAATTGGCTTCAATTCTAACGTCAACAGTATATCTTACTCGCAAAGAATATCTCAATACTCAGATGGACCCTTATAGTATAGTATATCTTACTCTTCATTTTAACCGAATCTATTTTATTCTTCTTCATTTTATAAACTAAATTTGTTCTTTACACTGTTGGTATGTATACAGTTTGTATCACTATTACTTGAGGTCAGAGACTACTAAATAGTTTTCCATAGACTTACATTATAACGTTTATGCTTATAGCCACCTCCCTATATCTCGTTGAGCATAAAACTACCCCAGCTTTGAAAGTGTCATCCAAGTTCTTTCTAAAAATCACAAACAAAGTGGGGCATAACAATAAAAATTTTGAGCTACAGTCTGCCAAGCACGGTAACCCCCATATTGGACCCTAATTTCCCTCGAAGTCAAAAAATAACACATTCTCAAATTGCACTCATAAAAATCACACAATGCCAGATAAGCAGATTATTTTTGTTTTTAAATGTTAAGAATAGTCTAATTTTGAAAATTAAACAATGCTCACATTTTTATTTTATTATTAACCAATCAGAAAATCCCATTATGTAAACATTAGGCACGGATTCCCCCAACTTTTTGGCTTGACCAATGAGAGGCATCGACTGATTTAGTAGTCTCTGACCTTGAGGTTGAAAAACGTCAGACATTTATCTTTACGTCATTAAGAAACGAGATAGCAAGGAAGATAGACGTTAAGCACAGGTTTTGCTCTCATACTTTGAATTAAAAGACATTGCTATTTCATTTTCTTCAAAATATGACATTTAAATGTGATATTTGTGGAAAGGAGTACAGCCGTCGTGACAATATGTTGAGACATAAGTATGCGAATCATGATGATGATGATAATCAAAGTGATGTGGATGTGTCAGAAGAGGAGGAGGTGGAGAGTGAAGATGAGGAGGAAGCTGATGCCATAGGATGTCTTTTAGATGAAGTTTTCAACCAACTGCAGCCAGAATATGATGAAAAGGTATTAACTTTAATGAATACCGAAAATATTGCTGAAGATGAAGCCCGGGACATAACTTATAAAGCTATGAAAAGTATGTACAGGAAGGCATTGGTAAATATTTTCTCTGAGAAAATGTTATGGATCCAAGAGCTTAAAAATGACAAGGTTTTTCAATCAATAAAGGAAACAGTTGATCATCTGATACAAGAGGAGAACTTTGAGGAAGTGGAGGCATGGAAATATGCTTGTAATAAAAGAAAATTTCTATTCGAGGAAGTTCTTGATGAATATGAGCCCCCAGAGCTCACAACTCAGTAACAACAAACTATATGAACATAACTGACAATAACATATGTTGAGTTAAAGTCTATTCATTGTAAACTTGAATATTTACATATGTGTGTTATATTTTACTTATGCGAGTTGTCAAATTTGTATAAATATTTACATTACATGTTGATTGTAAAGATGAACTTTAAAAGAAATAAAATATATATATCGTTAAACTTGCATTCTTTGTGTGTGTGTGAGAGAGTGTGTGGAGACACTAAGAAATTATTTCGTATTTGTCTGTCTGCTCAACCAACTAACAGTTCGAAATGCATGACTGAACGGGTTAGCAAGAGACATTTACGATACATCAGACCCTTGTTGTAACCCAGTCACTATTTCAATGATTCCACACTAACAAACAAACACAAAATTTGTGATCGAGCATTTCCATATTGGTACATTCTATTGAAGATTTTAAAGTCTACATTTTTGTATAATGAAGCAATATGCATATTCAAAGTCGTAAAACAATTGTAAATATAAATACATACATACGCGAGAAAAACAGCATTTAACATGTTACTCTTATGCTCTTGATACAGTTTGTTTAGAAACATTAAATTTCTACATTTTGTAAAAAAGGAGAGAAAACGTATCAAAAAGGTGAACGAAGTAGATGATTTGAGTTATTTGAAATATGATATACAATTTTTGAATATTTTGCAGATATATATAACTTGTTGAGTATTTTGAAATTAATTTAAGAATCTACATTATATACGAGCTTAGCAAGATTATTTAATGTTCTGTTCGACTTAGAGGTCTTAATTCTAATGAATTAGTACTTTTTCTATCGGAGAAGAAATTGTTAATAAAGTATTTTCATCCTATACTGAATATTTTATATTTAATTTCATTCATTTCCTACCATATACATATTGAGATTTTTGCATATTTTTCATTCCCTCGGTATATTTAAGACCTCTACCTTTTTTCACTTTTTTGAGACTGAATTAAGTTAGCGTTTTTCTGTACCTAGTGATATTTTCTATGTACTAATTCATAACAATATCTCTTGCTTCGTGATTGTCCCCCCACCCCCCTCCCACACAAAAAAAAAATAAATAAATAAAAAAATAAACTCAGATCCATAATTTAGAATGTGCCTACTAAACTATCAAAAAGTTTTTGCACACTTATAATTAAATCGAGTTCAAAAAAGATTGTGTAGTGCTTGTGACTGAGTTGCCTTTTTTTATTTATTTATTTTTTTTTTGTGGGAGGGGGGGGGGGGGGACAATCACGAAGCAAGAGATATTGTTATGAATTAGTACATAGAAAATATCACTAGGTACAGAAAAACGCTAACTTAATTCAGTCTCAAAAAAGTGAAAAAAGGTAGAGGTCTTAAATATACCGAGGGAATGAAAAATATGCAAAAATCTCAATATGTATATGGTAGGAAATGAATGAAATTAAATATAAAATATTCAGTATAGGATGAAAATACTTTATTAACAATTTCTTCTCCGATAGAAAAAGTACTAATTCATTAGAATTAAGACCTCTAAGTCGAACAGAACATTAAATAATCTTGCTAAGCTCGTATATAATGTAGATTCTTAAATTAATTTCAAAATACTCAACAAGTTATATATATCTGCAAAATATTCAAAAATTGTATATCATATTTCAAATAACTCAAATCATCTACTTCGTTCACCTTTTTGATACGTTTTCTCTCCTTTTTTACAAAATGTAGAAATTTAATGTTTCTAAACAAACTGTATCAACGAGCATAAGAGTAACATGTTAAATGCTGTTTTTCTCGCGTATGTATGTATTTATATTTACAATTGTTTTACGACTTTGAATATGCATATTGCTTCATTATACAAAAATGTAGACTTTAAAATCTTCAATAGAATGTACCAATATGGAAATGCTCGATCACAAATTTTGTGTTTGTTTGTTAGTGTGGAATCATTGAAATAGTGACTGGGTTACAACAAGGGTCTGATGTATCGTAAATGTCTCTTGCTAACCCGTTCAGTCATGCATTTCGAACTGTTAGTTGGTTGAGCAGACAGACAAATACGAAATAATTTCTTAGTGTCTCCACACACTCTCTCACACACACACAAAGAATGCAAGTTTAACGATATATATATTTTATTTCTTTTAAAGTTCATCTTTACAATCAACATGTAATGTAAATATTTATACAAATTTGACAACTCGCATAAAGTAAAATATAACACACATATGTAAATATTCAAGTTTACAATGAATAGACTTTAACTCAACATATGTTATTGTCAGTTATGTTCATATAGTTTGTTGTTACTGAGTTGTGAGCTCTGGGGGCTCATATTCATCAAGAACTTCCTCGAATAGAAATTTTCTTTTATTACAAGCATATTTCCATGCCTCTACTTCCTCAAAGTTCTCCTCTTGTATCAGATGATCAACTGTTTCCTTTATTGATTGAAAAACCTTGTCATTTTTAAGCTCTTGGATCCATAACATTTTCTCAGAGAAAATATTTACCAATGCCTTCCTGTACATACTTTTCATAGCTTTATAAGTTATGTCCCGGGCTTCATCTTCAGCAATATTTTCGGTATTCATTAAAGTTAATACCTTTTCATCATATTCTGGCTGCAGTTGGTTGAAAACTTCATCTAAAAGACATCCTATGGCATCAGCTTCCTCCTCATCTTCACTCTCCACCTCCTCCTCTTCTGACACATCCACATCACTTTGATTATCATCATCATCATGATTCGCATACTTATGTCTCAACATATTGTCACGACGGCTGTACTCCTTTCCACAAATATCACATTTAAATGTCATATTTTGAAGAAAATGAAATAGCAATGTCTTTTAATTCAAAGTATGAGAGCAAAACCTGTGCTTAACGTCTATCTTCCTTGCTATCTCGTTTCTTAATGACGTAAAGATAAAATGTCTGACGTTTTTCAACCTCAAGGTCAGAGACTACTAAATCAGTCGATGCCTCTCATTGGTCAAGCCAAAAAGTTGGGGGAATCCGTGCCTAATGTTTACATAATGGGATTTTCTGATTGGTTAATAATAAAATAAAAATGTGAGCATTGTTTAATTTTCAAAATTAGACTATTCTTAACATTTAAAAACAAAAATAATCTGCTTATCTGGCATTGTGTGATTTTTATGAGTGCAATTTGAGAATGTGTTATTTTTTGACTTCGAGGGAAATTAGGGTCCAATATGGGGTTACCGTGCTTGGCAGACTGTTGCTCAAAATTTTTATTGTTATGCCCCACTTTGTTTGTGATTTTTAGAAAGAACTTGGATGACACTTTCAAAGCTGGGGTAGTTTTATGCTCAACGAGATATAGGGAGGTGGCTATAAGCATAAACGTTATAATGTAAGTCTATGGAAAACTATTTAGTAGTCTCTGACCTCAAGTAATAGTGATACAAACTGTATACATACCAACAGTGTAAAGAACAAATTTAGTTTATAAAATGAAGAAGAATAAAATAGATTCGGTTAAAATGAAGAGTAAGATATACTATACTATAAGGGTCCATCTGAGTATTGAGATATTCTTTGCGAGTAAGATATACTGTTGACGTTAGAATTGAAGCCAATTCATCATCACGGGTTTTAAGTACAAATTATATTTATCGAACGTCATTTCCTTTCAGAGTAAAATAGAACGGAGAGTCATAAATTAATATAATGTACTGTTTTTCGTCTCATCGAAATAACGATACTTTCCTTGAATTATTATAGATGAATAATGTATCATCGGAAACTTTTTTTTTGTTAAATGCTACTTTCAAGTACCCTTCGAAACTTAATGGAATGTTAAGCTGTGCTTTTAAACTTTTAAATAAACACCAATATTTTTTTTCGTTTTAATGCACTAGATTCCATTTCTCCGCTTTGATATGTTTATATGCACCCCCAACCCCACCCCCCACTCTTACCGTTAAAGGTCTGTTTCATCTATTTTAGATTACTTACAAATTTTATTATGTCATAAAACATTTTAACTAGCATGATCATTCATTAGGAATGACACTTTTCCTGAATTCTGAAGATGCTGTTATGTATATTTATCATATACTGTTATGTAAATTTAGTAAGTCAATATTTCTTGATGAAAAAATCATTTAAACTGAGTCCCGAAGATGCTGTTAAGTATATTTAGCCTATGCTGTTATGTATATTTAGTCTAATAAGTCAACATTTCTGGGTGAAAAAATAATTTAAATTACCTAGTATAGATTTTATTCAAAATAAGATACCACAATTATCTCCCCGATGTCCGTTTACATCATTTTTACTGGAGATAAAAGGAGATTGAGGATAACTCTTCAGTGTGTTAAAAAAAATAGTACTCAATCTTTTCACAGAGGATGGAATGAGTGGGTCCTCTTTTCATGGATGTTAAAATGAGGACATACTCTTTTTTTATAGAGGATGAAATGAGTATACTCATTTTTTCTAAAATGCAAATTATTTAGACAGAATATCAGGGAATTTTCCAGTGTGAATAATGGGTATTAAATATTTCATTATTTTTGTAATGTAGAAAGAAAGGAAGTGGATCATGACTCTTTTCAATTAGGACTCACTATTTTCAAATAGAATGAAATGAGGACTCACTCTTTTCAAACAGAATGAAATGAGGACTCACTCTTTTCAAAGAGAATGAAATGAGGACTCACTCTTTTCTCATAGAATGAAATGAGGACTCGCTCTTTTCACATAGAATGACATATGGACTCACTCTTTTCACAGAGTTTTAAATATGATGAAATAAGTAAACTCAGTTTTTGCAAAGCAAATAACTGTGAGAAAATATAATGGAATTTCAAGTGATGAATGGATTTCATTTAATAGTCTGAATTCCTCACTCAGTAAATTAAAACATTTCATTGAATTTAAAGGTGTTTTTCTGCGTTAATAAAATAAGACTGCTTTGTATTAGTCTTAATTAGGTATATGTTTCATTAAAATGCATGTGTTTTTTTTTTGTTGTTGTTGTTTTTTTTTGGTGGTTTTTTTGTTGTTTGTTTTTCACAATGATATGGTAAATAGAAGTACACTGTTTTCAAAATAGTTTCCCTTTGTCTTTTCAAATTGTCATCAATACAAAGCTTGGAAACACTCAGATCTTTTAAGAGATTATTCTTTCATTCATAAGTGGAGACCTGAATGACTAAAATACTGTTGCTGGGACATTAAACTCAACAAATCAATTTATGAGCATTAAATTCATCTATTACGTAGTTTGTGATAGGTCAGTGGTTCTATGTGAATGTCTCTGCCCACTTAATATCTTCACCCATCTATAAACATTCCTTTATGATCGAGATACTGTTGGTGGGATGTTAAATTCTCAACAATGACATAAAGAGTGTTTTTACATTCAATTTATTGTTTTCTTATAAAGTAAAAGAAAACATGTTTGCTTTTCTGTAAACTAAAAATACGTGCATCATAGAACTTATACACATTAATAATTGAAAATGATGTTCTATGTAAGAATCTACAGCTCCTATACTCAAACTTATACATCCACCGTTTTTAAAATCATGTATCCAGTTTATAACCTTCTCGGTTATGACAAATCTTTCCCATTCCCCAATCTTGATCGTGTTGATATTAATATCAACGTGATACTTAAAACATAACTGTGCTAATGTCCTCTTGAAATTTTCAAAGGTGTCTGCTCTACCTAACCACTGTGTAATGCATGTTTTGGACTTTAGGGATAATAGAGAGCTGCTTTATAATTTCATATTAGTATATTTTTCAATGATATGTATGGCTTTTCCACTAATTCGTGGTAAATAAAAGCACACTGTTCCTGAGACAAGACATCCATATTCATTCAAAACTAGTTGAATGATTTGAAGAAAAGTCGTAAAAGCACGTTGGAATAATTGGATCCTCCGAGAAAGCGGATATGTTTGAAGCATTTACGTTCGTCTTGCTGTCGTTATAACCATTGTCCTCTCAAATACCCTAAGATAACCAACAACAGTAACTGAGTGATAAAACTGTTCATATTTGACCTATTCGCACCTTAATGAAGGGAGAAAAAAATAATAATCGGTTATTATCCTCCACAAATGGGTATCCATTGTATTACATTTCATCAAACAAATTTATTGTATAAATAGTGTTTAAGTCACAGAGTCGGTAATAAGACTGTATACACAAAACGTATGAACAATATACAACGTACACCTTATCTCATCACTTTATCTGGTGAAACAATTTACCACACGATCAATGCTATTCTCATCCTTTCTTTATAAAAAAGAACAATAGAACTTTTCACATAAACCTGTCAATCAACTACTGAACCGCCGGAACCGCCAAACAAATATGGCGGTTTTACTATATAACGTATACAACCGCCAGAAACAAAATGGCCGCGAGTTTCTTATTTTTTCACTACTATATTCTGTTCGAAACAAGACTACAGCTAGGTGCATAAAAGGGAAATATCAAACTAATGTCGCTTATACCCATGCAATAAGTGATCAACACCTGATTAATGTGTGTACAGCATTTATAAATTTAGCTTCCTATAATCAGAATATTTCTAATATTAGCTTTGATAACAACCTCTCCTTCAATTTCAGTTACTTCGACATATAATTTCCCTTTAAGTCACAGGTTAATTTTCTTTTCACTTGGCTAACGGCGATTTTTAGCATTTTTTGGAAATGGTAATACTTGTTATTATTAGTCGCCGGTTTAAGATTAGGTCTACGGTAGGAAATCACATGAATATGGTCTATGGAAGAAAATCACATGGTACGACGCCAACGAAATATGGTCAAATTTTCGGCAGTTTCCGTAATTCGCATTTATAAGTTTTAACTACACAATTTAGTTACGTCTGTATGGAACTGATGGCCCATTGACTCAGTGGATAAGATAGTTAGCATAGCGTTGTCAGTGAAGGTTGTGGGTTCGATTATTAGTCGTGGGGAAAGGTGAGATTGGGAAGTGCAGTACCCAAGAACGGTAAGTCTATCTGGAACATGTCAAGGTAACAGTGATTAACAATGTTCAGAACACTAAAAAAAAGCGCTTGAGACTTGTCCAAATTAAAAGACGGAAAGAGGTATGCTTAATAGGCAAGTTCTTCTCTCATGAATGCTTCTGTCTCATGAATGTTCCTATTTCATGAATGTTCCTATTTCTCTTTATTCTGTCGCATAAAAATATGATGTCAGTTACATTTGTTAGCTATTGCCATTTTTTCTGTTTGCTTGGATAGCACGATTTTTGTTGATTGGCCATGTTTATAATGCCATAAAGTGCATATGCGTTCAATAAATGCAAGAGTTTTGTTATCTACTTATTGTACATATTCATATTTTATACGTTTTACACACTGTCAACGCTGTGCAGTCATTCTACACAGTATTGTGTTTCCAATATTTCGCTGTCAGTATTGTTATTTCAATATAAAACACCTGAAAACGAATATTTGGATGGTAAATAAAAGTCATTCTCTTGATAGATCCCTTCGTCTGTTGGTCGGTCTGCATAATCTTGTGTACCATCTACAGGCCATATTTCTCATTTGGTCTAAATAGAAATTTGTTACATGTTCACTTTGAATAATTCTATGCCTAGTTCACTCACAGTAACTAATTAATTTTCCTTATATGTATATAGTGAAATCTTAAAACGACATCTCCTCTGAAACCACTGGACATATTTTGATTAAATTTGGCAGGTATGATCCTTTGGTGAAGCTTCACAAAAGTTGCTAAAATTATTCCGATCCATAAAAATATGGCTGCAAGGGGCAGTACTAATTTTCCCTGTATGTATATATTTAAAACTTAAAATGACCTCTCCTCTGAAATCACTGGACAGAATTTGATAAAACTTTGCAGGGAGAGGGAAAGTTAGGAAGGCATTTGAATACGTTTATAAGTTTATAAGTCACAGGGGTAGCTTGAATTATGGATATTGTATGTCACGTCATTTTTCCACGGCATGAAACAAAAAAGGCAGCACTGAATCTATTTTGTTTGGGAGACAATGGAATACCGTAAAGAGGGAGAAAACAAACCCTAAAAACGTTTGACCTCTATGTAGTTGTTTGACCTTGACCCCTTTCTGACAATATTTGTACGGAGCTTGCTGTTTCCCGGCAACATCGCCCTATATGTACCTACTATCAAAACACATAATAGGGAGTAAAAAGTTAACTAAGATTTATAACTACTGATCAACCCTTACCCTAACAAATGGCGGATATGGGCATACCCCGTTTGTAATGATTGAAAAGGAATTTTTCTTGTAACAAATAGCAAATGTAAATAAACAGCACTTGTTTGGCTCCAAACGTTTAATAATAAGCTAGTTGTATTGGGGTTTACCGTCGCTGCGATAGTATTTCAATCATATAGCGACGTCCAGCTAATTACAGGTGGAGGAAGACCCCGAGTACACAGAGGTACCCGGGTAGAACCACCGACCTACCACAAGCCAGCTGGAAGGCTTCCTTACATGAAAAATCCAAAGTCCCAACCGGGATTCGAACCCACAGCGGTGAGGGGCTGAGAAATTTGTAGTCCACGGGTGTAACCGCTCGGCCACGGCGGCCCCAATAAGCTAGTAAACTAATAGTGTTACTTCCAAATCTCGCACATAAATAAGAAGCACATGAATAGCATCCAAATGTTACTAAGCTAATAACACCTACAGTAAATGTCTTCTGTAAACAGCAATAAATGTATTGTGTATAACCTAACTGTAATTCAGGTGCCGCAAAATAGCAATATGGCACCTAATAAGCACATACAAACAAAATATCCCGGGACCCGGACGTACACAATAAGTAAAGACAAGGTATCCCGTTTGTACTAAACCTTTATGTAATCTTGAGATTCATATGTCGCTTTAACCCTTTCCCTCATATATACTCATTTTGACGCCCTCAATAGGTATCACATAAAGCCTGATCTGCAGAAAACCACAGTTAAACCTTACCAAATTTAATTAAAAAATCCTCATTTCCAGACCACTGAGGAGCAGCGAACAGCATAAAACCTGATCAGCCTGCGAGTTACTCGCAGGCTGATCTGGTTTTATGCTGTTCGCATAGATCTTTTCATGGTGTCCTCTATGAGGGAAAGGGTTAAATAAAAATAGGAAAGCATTAACTGGTTTTACTCAAAATCAAAATCAAACTCTTTAAAGGCAGTAGTTTGGCCGCAGCTGATGGACAAATGGGAGAGAAATGGATGAGGGTCCGACTGTAATCCATCTCTCCCTACGCCATTATTTCTATATGATAGTAAATAAGATGCGGAAAGGTTAATTGATAAACCTAATAGACGGAAAGGGACTGTTTAGATTTTGCCCCCAAACAATCCGCGCTTTTCTGATTAATAATGCTCCTAATGTAGTTTGCACATCTCTTAAACTCTGTAGACTGTGATAAAAATAAACAATGAAGTAAGAGCGTTATATAACATGTGCATACGATTTTCCCGGGCGACTTGTTATGCTTGTTATACGGTACATCTGTCATAGGGTAGCTGTAGGACTGGTTGGCCCGGTGTCAGGATAATGTGACTGGGTGTGGTATCATGTCACATGACTACGGGGTGTTACTGCAATGTGGCAGCACTATATCTGTCTCGAGTAGACATCGCCATCAAATGACTGAAATACTGTCAATAGGACGTTAAACCCAACAAACAAACAAACAAACAAACATCTGTCATGTCTATTTACGTATATTAGCATTGAAGATGACAACGAAGATAGTGTAGGATATACATTAGTAATGCAATTTATTTACAAGGTGATGCTATCTTCAAAAGGATACGTAGCATTTGTTACCGTTGAAATATTCTAAGATAATTTACATGATCAATAGTAAATAGGAAGTACAGATTAAGATTTCATCTGAGCCTTTTAAGTGCTATTCCTTGTGCAACAGATTTACCTTTTATTCGTCATAACTAAATTTTATAATTATTAAAATTAATTAATTTTTTGCGTACCTTACTTATAATAAATATATATATATCAAATGATAATCCTGGGGAAATAAATCGGTGTATTGGTACCAATAAGACTAGACAATCCTTTTAACCGTCCCCGCTGGCCAAGTGGTTAGAGCGTCCTCCTCGGGAGCGGGTGGTCGTGGATTCGTTCCCCGGCCGCAACATACCAAAGTCGTAAAAAATGGCACTGCTGTTGCTCCCTTGCTTGGCGCTCAGCACGTTAAACCGAACAAACAAACAAACTTGCCTTTTTACCGGATATGCGCAAACCAGATATGGACACTTCCTGTTGCACATTTTACGCTGCAGTAAAATTGTATAATTTGTTTCTAAAATTTTTATTTTAGGTCATTCAAATAAGTTGATTTGCTATAGTTTATTAGGCATTATTTTACATTTTAACACGACTCGCATATTTCTCTCTGTACAGAAAGAAGGAAAATAAGTTTGTGTAAATTCGCAACAAAACCCAGGTCGCAGCGCGCACATGCGCTCACTTTTCAATGCGTATTTATTTATTATCGCCAATTATTGTTTATTCAGGGGAACCAAATTTAGAAGTAATTTGGCTAGTAGGTTCCGCGTTTCAAGAAAATAGTTCGGATAAAAAACGACGAATATCGGGTTAGAATCGAAATAATCAATGTCTCTCTGTGTTTTATTGCGTATTGAACCACATGTTCCTCGTTCAGATGCATATAATAATATCACTCGGGCTTCTCCCTCGTGATATCATAATTTGCACCTGAACTCGAAATTAAATTCTCAACAAAGCACAGATAGTGATTAATTATTTCTTAAACAACACAAAGCAAATGAGATAAAATTTCAATATGCTTTTTGCAAAAAGTACACAAAGTATTTGAAACATTTTTCATTTTGTATAATAATGAATCTGTGTACTGTCCGTGTTTAAAACCATTGAATCTCGCCAATCTCTCCCGTGTAAAACTACAGAAAAACTAAAGTTACAATATCAGCATTGAACTGTATGGACAAATACTGACAAAAGAAACACATAAACCAAAAATGAATACTTGTTATTTCATTTTTCATCTGATGCAGCCTTTTTTTCTGCCTTTTTAAAAATTCATCCGACTCGACCTTGACCGATGATCAGCTACGTTTAAACAGCGAATTCTCCAGTTTCTATCAAGCGTCTCGGTGACATTGCTTTCGATTTAGTCACAAAATCGTCTCAAAACAATGGATTTTAAGTCAGCACAAGTGTTCATTTCAGGTAAACTTGTTTCTTTCATCAGTATCTGTCCATATAATTCAACACTGATATTGAGGCTTTAGATCTTCTTATAATAGTTTAACACAGGAGAGATTGGCGAGATTCTGTCGGTCAGATCTCTTCCGACCAAACGTGTTTTTTAAATTCGAGAACATTTTTAGGAGGATTCCTCAGACAAGGTAATTTATTGTCCCTGTTTGTCTTTATTCATCACTTCCACACAAAATAAGACCAATTTTATGAAAATCTACCAATCTACCAATAATCAAAGGAGTTACGACAATTGAAACGACATAATGTACGATTTCAATGGAAAAAGTTACCTACCTTCTTATTATATATATATATATATATATATATATATATATATATATAAGATTGTTGATTTTTTTAATGCGGCATTTTTTCGGTCAAATCAACGTAACGGATACCTTTGATTTTATAAACTAAACCAGCTGCTCCCTTTATCTGCATTACATCATTTAATAAGAATTTAAATTTAATAAATTCCTCTGAAGTTTTAGCGTAAAAGAGTCCCTGTAATGGTTCCACTACATTTCGGGCCTCATGGCCTTTCACAGAGAAAACCAAGGTATCCAAATGTGTCATACGGGTACCTTGGTTATCTTGGTAGAGGTTAAGTAGTCCAGGGCAAAGCGGAACCATTAAGATTTTATCTTAATATGAATTTATAAAGACTTCTGAAGTTTTAGCGTAAAGGAATTTTTAATGAGTGCATATGTACCCGATTAGTATCAGAAGAGCCAGCTGTGATCTTCACAACGTAAGTAATTAAAACTGCTGATTGATTTTTCCCTCGCCTTTGGAAATCCGGTAGGATACAGAATCAGATCCTGCTGTCGGCAAAAAATTCCCCACGTATTTCAGTACTTTTTTTTCTTTCTTTATGTGATTGTTTGTGTGTTTCTGTTTCTACTTTGAAAGGCTTTGCTCTCTGCATCAATGTGACGTTGAGCTGTAGGAATGAAATACTGATGGTTCCAACTCGAATGAGATATGGGGCTTTCGAATGAAATATGGGGAACTCTGGGGATTTCGAATGAGATATTGAAAACTCGAATAAGATATGGAGAACTCAAATGAGATATGGAAAACACGAATGAGATATGGGGAACTCGAATGAGATACGGAACCAATGAGATATGGGGAACTCGAATGATTTGGGAACGAATGAGATATGGAGAACTTGAATGAGATATGGAGAACTTGAATGATATTAAGGGGAAACACAACTGTTAGACTAAGTTTTGAAGTATGTAGATTATCGTGACGAAACTTATAAAAAGGGCTATTGTTCCTTTCAGATTTTGAAAAGGCGTATCATTCATTAAATTATATTTTTATATTTGAAATCCTTAAAAGGTTGATTTTTTTTTTTTAAATTAAATGGATTTTACAATGGAATAAACAATATTATACATAACAATGGGCATCTTTAAGAACGTTTCTGAAATTAAAAAACGAGTTAAACATGATGCCTATAGTCTTCGACCAGATTTAATTCCATAAAATTTAAGATTTACATAGTAAAAGATAAATAAATTATTTGAATTGTTTGAAATGAAAGGAAATAAAAAAAAACTATTTGTAGATGACAAAACTTTTTTTAATAATAGAATGTAATTAGAACATTGCATAACCCTGGGTAACTGTAATATACGTACATGTACATATATATTGAAATGTGTGAAGCAAAATATTTAAATGAGTTAAGGAATCGCATAAAAAAACACTTTATGATTAAAGGTACTTTCCGATGCTTGAAGAATTTAGTAATTATTTAAAGCAATAGTAACATTCACACTGTTGTGATCGTTATGGTTAAAAATCAGTTGGTGTTCCAAAATATATTCTTTTATCCAAGAGATTATTGAAAGAATAATAAAATATATATTTTCATAAGTATGGATAAAAAAACCTGGATAAGATAAAGCGTGATATCATTAGTGTTGGTTTATATAATACCTGTAAGGCAAAAAAAAAATAGTTCCGTTTCTGGTCTCCAGCAAATAAAAAAGAGGGTCGGTAGGTCGGAATTTTATTTTTGTATTTTATTTTTACATAAAACGAAATGCAAAAATAAAGGTAAATATGTTTTTAAAGGCGGAAAGGTAAAAAAAACCTTTAGGGTCGGTCGTTTAAAAAGAGGGTCGGTCGGGAGACCAGAAACGGAACTTTTTTTGCCTAATGATTTACGAAATGTAATAAGGTAAATCTGAACTTAAGACACAAATATAAATATAGTATGGATGACCTTGATGGAAATACAAAGAAATAAATTGTTTGAAAGAAATACATCATTACAGACCAGTTGGCCTGTAAAAGTTAACCAATAGAAAATATTTTACATGGAAATCATGGAACGATAAAATAATAATTCGAACAAACATTACGCCATTTTAATTATCCCAACAAATACAATATTCGTTAATGTTATTTAAAGTGGAAAACATAATAAAATAAATAAGTGGACTCAATAGATAAGATACATAATATTTCTAATCTTTGCAACTTCTGCTATTCACAATTAACAAAAAAACAACATCAGATAAGAAAGAACTGGACCAGCTTTTTGCCTCGCATCCCACACCATAAGAAAATACAATTTTACAATATACGATACAAATTATATTTGCAAACAAGCAAAATAAGATAACTATATCAAAGCTTATATTATTCAAGTGTTGTAACGGCGGAATATAAAATGAAACAAAATGATAGCACAGCTCAAAGTAAACAATTGTTGGACCGGCAGAAAAAGGGATTGAATGACTGAATATGAACTGCATCACAACTTTATAACACAGCTCAAGGAAATGAGGTGTAGGGATTGCTGAGTATAATATATATATCAACAGTAAGTCATTCAAGCATGGATGGTCGTTTTTAGAGTAAGGAAAAAAGCGTGAAATGTATGAACACATATTAATGTCAAAGGCTTAAAACCTTTATATTAAAAGGGCGAATTCTCGGGGTTGCGCGCCAGAAGTGGGGTTCAGTGTTATTTGTCCTCTTTTCTTCCACTTTTCATCCATTATTATTATTATTTTTTTTTTTTTTCATTCATTTTTATTTTAATTATTTTTTTTCCATGTTATTTTCCTTTACTAAATCTCATATTGGGTCTCCTTTCAATTACTATTAGGATATCATGTTTTTGAAATATGTCATAATTTGGCCAATCTAATAAAAAACACACATAAACACATTTGTTATAAGAGCAAATATATCAATGTTAAATTTGATCATTTGACATTTTTTAATAATATTTTCTATTTTAATAATTGAAACTATATTATATTATATAGGGTATTATGCTTAAATAGTACTATATTTTAATGTGCATGTATTGATTTTGACGATGTAATTTTTACAAGTCAATAAAATATATGTTCTGTTCTGTTCTGTTCTGTTATTAAGCTATAGCTAAACAACGATCAATAGAACGATTCATTAATCTTGTATGGTTGTATACGTTACTAAAATAATTTATCATGGTGTTTTTGTCCTATCCGGTCATTCTTTTATCATACATTTGTGCAATAATAGGGTGTATATATCTATTTTTTTAATCATTAATCGTAATAAGTATTTGATTGTAATGCAAACGGAATTTTTCTTTACCACATTCTAAAAAAAAAAAATAAATTCTATTTGTTATTCAAAATAATCCACTTTGATGTGAGTGAATTAATTATTCCCAATTTAGCATTACACCAACGAGTACTCATGATGCCATTTTTGAAATAATATTTTTGACTATTGTTGGATTTGAACAATTGATGTTGTTGTTGTTGTTGTTGTTTTCAATTTGTATTCAATAATTACATTTGAAGGGAATATATTGATTCCAGAAGGAGTATATTGAAAGGATTTCAAAAGATTTCAAAGATTTTTTGTTCATTATCCTTACAATAACTTTATGCTGGAGAGAACTGGATACTCCAGGATTAAAACCAAACTAATGAGATACATAACACAAAAGCGACAATTATTTTACATTCACTTCTTACTGAGTTCATTACTAGGCTTGAAAGAATGTATTTCATCCAAGATGGGCTAACAGTGAAAAAAGTTTTGTTAAAAATCCCGAAGGACGTTCTTTTGAGATTCCTATATTAAAACATGATTAAAAGTATATTTGCCAAATATTAAGGGTCCAAAAAGTCACCTTTTTTTTGCAATTTTGACTAAAATTAAAAAGAAACAGTTTTGATTTTAAAAAAAGGTGGTGAGGTATTCATTTTTGTACAGTTTCAGAAAGTCTTGATACAAGAGGATGGAAGAGAATCTGTTGATTTTTTTAATCAAGAAAAATAATAAATATTCTTTAGCTTTTGGCTAGATTTGGCTAGATTTTGTACATATGTATATATTTTGGTCCAGACACACTCGTTATGTTTTTCCATAATTGTTTGACAGTATTTTCAGTTGTAACTTATAAAACACATCATAAGTTACAAATCATGAGAAAATATTCTGAAAAATATTATTTTGATATGTTATTGAAGTGCTTAGAATGCAATCTTTCAAATTTTTTAAAGCTTTGATTTTTTTCAACAAATTTTAGCAAGCAGTGATGTTTAACCATTAGCTAAATCTCTAAATGATCATGGTGACCCCATATTTCTAATTCATATATATTTTAGCTATAGTCTAAAGTTCTTATAAGAAAAAAATAGAAAAGTATGTTGGCTAGAAAAAAAAACGCTGATCAACATAAATCTCATCCTCCTAAGAAATAACTTCTTGTTGTTGTATTGGGGTTTACCGTCGCTGCGATAGTATTTCAATCATATAGCGACGTCCAGCTAATTACAGGTGGAGGATGACCCCGAGTACACAGAGGTACCCGGGTAAAACCACCGACCTACCGCAAGCCAGCTTGAAGGCTTCCTCACATGAAAAATCCGAAGTCCTTACCGGATTCGAACCCACAGCGGTGAGGGGTTGAGAGATTTATAAGAAATAACTTGTTATAATTATAAATCAATTGATTTGTCGTGCAGTGTTGCATGTATTTACATTAAGAGACAAGTATACAACCAGTTTCGCAGTTTTAAATGGTTTTAAACGGAATAATAATTATTGAAATTGCTCAGAAAATTTTGTTACATGAACTGAAAGTGAATGATCGAAACCCCGCCCATTTATTCAATTTGATGACGGAAATAAAAGTTTAATTTAAAGAGATTTCAAGCTTCACACGTTATCAAAAAAATAACTTACAAAATTTAAATTTACTGTTTTTACACTGCATACCCTTAATATATATAATATAGCTAGGAAGTTGTCCATCTGCTTGAACAGCGTCGAAAGAAATCTTCATACAGAACTTACTTCCATTATACGAAGTACAGCGCACCGGCTATTTCTCATAGCGGACACGCGGAGAGTACACGAGATTTTCTTTACGTGTTCATTTGAGTAGCGCATCTTTTTGTTTTAGGTCTATGTTCATATTTTAACTTGTCAGTAGTCGGAGATGTCACAAATCAAAATTAAGAAAATACGTAGCATTAAGTCAGATTTCACGAAAAATCGCACTTATAAAAATAAAGAAAACTTCAGCCGCAAGCCGTATATTCTCTTTGCTTTGTGATTCCCTTTTCTTTCACGTAACATTTCGGACGTATTGCAGTTAGCAGGTACGATATTATCCGTTTGTGTACACGCCATATGCGGATTTCATGAAGTTAATTGCGGGAATGAACAATTTGACAGTTCGTGTTGCTGGTACTCGACTTGAGCCATTTCTTATGATTACACCCCCTTCCAAATTAATATATCCCAATTAATGTCTTGACCTTCACAGTTCGGTTTGAAATTTAGAAGATGCAGCAATTATCACATAAACCTTTGATAATCTGTTTAAATGTTGATGCAATCTGTTCATATGTAACATACACTATCAAACAACACTTGCAAGACCAAGGCCCGTAATTTCGTCAAAAATCAGTGGACCGGAACGAAACTCTTTATCTCTAACTCATGTTGATAGACTCACATGCCAAATTTAAGATCAATATCTGCAAGCGTTTAGAAATTAAAGTGCTGAAGGTACTGGAGTTGTGTGTGTCTCAAATGGAAGAGGGTTTGACAGGCTACAAATATGCAGGGTAACTTAGTTTTATCAAATATTAAAGTTATATTAAAATAATAAACGATTGCTCATTGAAGGCTGTAGAAATATAGAAGGATTAAGAGTGACAATGTGCTAATTGTTATCAGTCTGTTGAAACAAATGGCGCGTTCATCTAATGACCATGTTAACGCAACCGTTAAAACGGAGTTATCGGCATCGTGCGAAAATTTGACCTCCGTTTAATGTAATAAACAAAAAAAATGAGACAATGCGGTTCTCTTAGCACTATCAGCGCTTTGATTTGTACTACCTAGCGACGACACAGTTTCTATTTATAGATGCTGTTTCTTACTACTGTGTCTTTAGTAACTTCAGATAACAGATATACACTTGTATCAGCCATTCTATAGAGCAACAAATAACCCCTGGAGACATCTCTGATGTATCTGAGATAGCTAGATGTGATTATAAGGAGATTATACGGATATTTATCGTAATTCAAGCTTTCTATATGGACCATTGAAACACCACTAAATAACCGAAACTTGCACATCCACAATCCCACTTTAGGCTGTAGCCACCTTTGCATTCGAAAGAAACTATACTACTACTAACGCGTGGTAAAGTGAGTTATGCAACATCCTAGGGAAAAAAGTTCTTCTGTGCTTTTATACTACATACAATTACTGTGTCCCGTAAATATTTATTTTTTACTCAAAATTGTGTTTTCACTACTCTGGCTAAATCTCAGCATATCTGTATTGTAGAATTCTGTTCAATCGTTCAGTCATTTATACAAAATTGAGAGGTTATTCGGTTTTAAATGTAGAGAAACGGACCCTCAGAATGTAGGTACTATGGTTATGAGTGACTACCTTACACACAACTAGAAACGCCCGGAAAACATGTGTGACGGAATGCAAACCTATAGTCCCCTTCGGTGATGCCGGTAGTGGACATAACAACGCATTTTTAGGCTGACAAGAGTTGTGGTTATCGCGCAAAATACGCCCTACAGAAGTTGTAAGTGTTTCGGACCTGATACTGTGCCAAGGTTTGGTAAATATCGGTTCACGTTTGTCAGTGTAAAAGAGCTGTCACTGTTGCATTTTTTCATTAATTCAAGAGCCGTAGTGTAGTGCCTGGGTCATTCTTACTTGTTATAGAACTTGACTGAGATATTGTGCCCATACAAATTGTGACCAAGTTTGGACAAGATCGGTTCACCTTATGTAATTTTTCATCAAATCAAGGGCCGTAACTCTAAAGTGTAAGGGACATTCTTAATGGTTATCGAACTAAGCCGAGATACAGTGCTCATACAAACTATATTCAAGTTTGGTAAATTAACTGTCAATCAAGCGTGTTTACATTACCCGGCTTATCTAACCATTGTAAGTGTGAAGCCCATGGTGAACGGTTGACCTACTTTACACAAAAGAACATATGCTTTTTGTTTGTGATAACCTTTGTGAGCACTTGACCTAATTATGAACAGAAACTGTCAAATTATTAATAGGGGGAGGAGTTACATACAAATTGCGGAACCGTCAATGGTCCATTTTGTTAGATGGAGTGCGGAAGCTTGTTTTTCTTCAAGTTAATGGCCATAATTCCGGAGTATCACGGACATTCTGACTGGTTATCAAACTTGGCCTAGATATTGTGCCCATGTACATTGTAACCAAGTTTGGTGACGATCGGTTCACGTTGACGCCACGAGCTCGCATTGGAGTCGATCCATGTGATTGATCCGTCATTCGACGGGCGTATAGAAAAATGCTGTAGCATTGTAGCCATAAACATCGTGAATCTTTATATGACGTCATACACGATATTATTTTAGTAGCGTGCATGTTTATTTAACGTCAAAACCCTTTCAAGTCAGGGCGTTACTTGTTTTCAAAACAAGCAAGTATGTCAAAGATAATTAAACGATAATCGTGAAGTTAAAAGTGGAAATAAATTAAAACTTAAAACTTTAACGTTACAAGTTTTCCGTGGTGACCGACATGTATATACCATCGGATTTGATGTCTTTTTGTTTTCTTAAATCATACATGCATTTTTATGTTTTATATTTTTCTCTTTGAATGTCTATGTTCTAAACGTTGTCTGCGATTTTTCCGAATGACCCTTGTAACTGTTTGTCGAATCCGTCGATGTATACATTTTCAATGCGTTTTATCATCGGCGCACAGCTTCCTTCGATTAGTTAAGGCATATCTTCATCACGACAGATCAGCTCAATTTGCTCTTTGATTCGTGTTAAGCCCTACGGCAGTTTATGAGTGCCTTCAGCGCTTTGATTTATTTAATTTATGATATGGATGAAGTAAAACTATAACGCTGATTCTATTTAGATTTGGCGACAGCAGTTAATATGGAAATATCGAGAAAACGATCTACCTAATCCATCTATTTGATATGAAAATTTAATTCATTTTCTGAAGTTGCTAAATTCAGAAATTCTCCTATTAAGATGTTTCAGATTTTCTTCGAGTTGAGGTTATGCATCAATTCTGTAAGACTGAGACTAAAGCACTGTTTTTAAGATGAATGCCGACAAAATAATCGACGTTACTCAAATAAAGAGGACATCTGATTTCTAATAGTTATCATTAAAGAGCTGCAGACTGGGTAATATGTCAGCAAACAACTCTTTGTCGACAATTTCACTCCAAAATGAGGCGTAAACCTACGTAAATCAACGAGCACTCCCCGAACACCTAATCTATTATTTCACACATTGTTCAATGAGAAATAAACTTACACGTAAGATTTTCCCCCAGTCACTGGTTGGTCAATTCAAATTAGCGAATTGTACATGGTATTGCGCGATCCTCTAAAGAAAAAGCCCATTGTGATAAATAAATTTCGACCCGATAATACACATTAAAAAACCCTATTCCCTCACGGCATGGTAACGTATAATACACGTCTCGAATAACTGTATCTCACAATAAACTACTACAGCATAAATTATCATGTACCTTCCTTTTAAAACAGTGAAAGGATGGATAATTACAATTTGTTAAACTGTTGATTTGCATCATCACAACATAAAAGTCACATGAGAGTTGAAGAAATGTACATCGTATGGTAATAATTTGTGACGGTATGCTGGGAATATCACAAAACAAATTAACTACATATAATGAACAGTGAATTCATGTTTTCTTAAAAAAAATCGTATTAATTATTGTTGCGTTCGGTTGTACAATAGCAATACCGACCGAGCTGGTCATCCTCAAAGCAATAAGCCTGGTGACCAAATCTGTTGAGCCTTTTCGGAACACCAACCTGAGTTATTTGCTCGGGATCACCTGTCCAGTCAAAGTTAACCTCAAATAACCCACTGCCAGGGTAAGTCACAAAAACAATTGTATATCTCTTGCCTTGTTTATTGTTAGTAAATAAAAGCGTATTTGTGTTCTTGGGTACTGAAGATAATACTCTTGCGTCTGTTACGTTCGCCATTTTAAGTTCTGCACATTTTTCCCTGTGCGACTCCAATCGTTTGTTAATATCTGATACTGCCATATGTGCCAGCTTAATAACGAAAGGGTCAGATATACTGGCCTTTGAATTCCGATAACACATGCAGAACGCCGCAGGTACACCAGCATCTCGGCAGTCCCTTGACATGGGAACTCGGCTGTTTAAAAGACTTCGTCCAGTTGTGGAGTTTGTTACAGGTACTGCTGAAGCAATATTGACATAATTGCTATACACGATGTCTTTTAATGTTTTATGAAGGTCAAAAGGTGACACAAGTTGTTCCTGATTGTGAATAAGATTGTTATGAAGCCACGGGAATTTTATTTTGAGAGATTTTGGTATAACCAAAACTAGAAATGGTAGGTTTCCTTCCAGACGCCCTATGTAGGTGGAGCTAAGTCCTCCAAGTCGATAGCCGTGATCACTTACAACAGCAAGGACTGATCTCTCTAGAACATTTTTAGACTTCAGTGATTTAATCAGATTATACAATGGTTCATCAGCACTAATAGCTCGTGATGCGGAATCGTGAGCAATATTAGCCCAAAGTATAGAAAATATTCGGGTGTTGACATACTTCATTACAAAACGCTTTAAAAACATAGTCTGAAATTCGAGTATTTTTCTCTTTCCATAACAATACTGTGAAGCGGGTTGTGTAACGTTTAGTACTATTGGCTTTACTCTATTTAGCCCAATGAAATATGGTCGGAAATAATAGTCAAATGGAGGTTTCTTGAAACCCGGTTTCAGGTAATTAAACGTGCTCTTGAAAGTTGCGTCCTCACAGTATGATGTAACGAATTGTTTCATTTTTGTCTCTCGCCACAAATACGGAATACTGGTTTCCTCCATTGGTATTTTTCTCACATTTTCATAGCTTTCAGATTTCACTCCTGCATAAACCGGGACCATGTTTGGAAAAGTATTTTCACCTACTTTCATGTATTTCTTAAATTCGTAAGCCTGTAATTCCTTCATTAAATAATCATATGTCATTGGCAAATGTCGTTGGAAATGTGACCTAGAGATAGAGTCTAACCCAATGATTATAATACTTAAATTTGTATCAGCCTCTGGCTCCTTCATAACCATCTCTTCTCCTCCTTCATTGAAGGCAATGTTTGCTTCAACAGAATCATGCACTACACTTTCATTGTTTCTATGTATGCACGTCACGCGAAAGAAGCGACTTTTTATGAACATGGGCGGTTGAAAATAACACATGATTCGGATATTTCTGCCCCATCAATACTCTTACGAAGGATTGGGCAATAGGAGCAGTTTAAGTCATTTGCTTTGATGAAAGATGTCTGGTTTAAACGTAAAAAAATCCATTATCATCCATAAATAAGATTGGTATGTCGCCTTTGCATTCCTCGGGAGGCTTTTCGTTTAGGTACGACTTTAGAGAACTGTCCCATGGATCAAGAATCGGAACCTCACAGGCTTGCTGCATTGCTCCTCTTCTTGTCGACTTTGGTGCATAGGAGTGGTACAGTAAATATGTGGGAAATAACAAAGCAATGCAGAAAGGCATAAAGTATCTGTAGATCGTAGGCACTCGAATTCTGGCACGAACCTGCATCTGGATCTTTTGGAAGATAAAATCTTGTGAGTACATATTGTATGACCGTACATCAGCTGGGTCGAAAGTGTTCGATTAAAGTATAATACAATATGCTAACTGTGTATAGATACTGTGATGTTTTGATTATATACATGTAGGTTTGATTTTTTGTCACTGCGATATGTTTTTATACTATAAACGTTTTTTTCCGTGGGCAAATTTCCAACGTTAAATTAATTTCTATTATCGTTAACGAACTTTTGCAAACCCAAATGTAGCGTATGTGCAGCGGTCGCCAATTTAGTTTTTTTGTGGGTTTTTTTTTTTGTTTTTTTTTTTGTTTTGTTTTTGTTTTCTTGATTCAGTTATCTAAAGTACTATATAATAAGCAACATGAGCGCAGATTTCGCACAATATTGCAAAAGTCTAAACGTCCTTAGGTCAAATATTTTACTAAAACTTATTAAATAAGTATATGTTACATACTACATACAGATTCAGCTATTTAGAAACAGTGATTTGTGTAAAAAAAATGTGTTTCTCAATCTTTTCTCTTTCTTTTACTAATCTTTTACCTAGTGTCAGGCGTTCATCGAAGGATGGCATCATCTTTTAACTACTTGTAAACAATCATGGTCAACGCTCTCAAGCCGTACTTCGCATGAAGCTCATATTTGTCTTAAAAGGGATTTTCACCAATGACCTCCGTCAAATTTCGAAAGTGATTCGATTATCTTGGGTTATCGCTGGCGTATATAAAGATTTGCTCAAGCAGCCATTCGGTTGTCGAAAGTATTAGAGAGCCTTAAATCCTGATTAGAAATTAAAAGTAATGTATGTAGTTGAGGAAAATTATTTGCTCTTAAGGAAGTAATTTTTGTCAAAAGAAAAACGGCTTTTAGACAGCTTGTACGAGTAATGTGACTGAGGCATTAACCGGCTTTAAACATACATAATTTAGTTGAGGCAAAAATTTATCTTTTTAAGATTTCCTCTCACAAGTGAGACGTCTGTGCAAACTCCGCGCACCGGTTACGTCACGCTACGCTACTTTAACCACTGTCACCACACAAGTCACGTGATGATGGTTAAAACCATGTGATCAACACTCATAATTTTTTTTAAAATTTTATAATTTATTTTATTAGGTTTTCGCACAACTGCGAAGTGCGAAAACCTATTGTTCTCGTTGTGTTTATTTGTCATTTTTTTTTTTTATTTATTTTTCTTCTTCTGTCAAAAATTTGTCCCGAGCCTACAGTAACGTAGGATTAAGCTACGACCATGAAATTTTTAACACTTATTCACATTGTCCTGACTTAGATCCTTAGGAGCCATTTTTTCAGATTTGTCTCCATTGTGCCGCTAGGTGGCGTTTATTATGTAATTGATTGTATTGAAAAATCTCCAAAATCCAAAGTCGGATTTAGATACGGTTTTTTTTATTCTGTTCCTTATTGGCACCCCAACAAAATATATAGGTCTAGAAGTTCAAAAAAGATATCATTTCCTGTTCAGGAGGGGACCAAAGTTCGAATCTTGGAAATAACGCGTTTTTTAAGAGAAAATATGGTAGGTCCCTTTAAACAGAAATATTGGCCGACTTTGTTAAGATAGAAGAATTTTGTTTGTTTAAACAGATTCGCAAGACCTAGCCGCACAAAATATATAGTGTGGCAATTTCAGGAAATGCAACGTTTATCCGCTAGAGGCGTCCAAAGATCACTGAATACGGAAAAAATAAAAAATTTCAAGTTTTTAAAATATTTCATTTTTCGTCATTTTTTCATGTTTTTTCGTTCTCCTGTATTTATTTCTTGTTCGATTTTCATGAAATTTTCACTGAATGTGCAGTATGATGTTCTTAATCAGCTTATACTTTAAAATAATAAAAGGTAGTAAAGGTCAAGGTCATATCAGCAATATCGATTTTTTCTTTGACATTATATAGCTCAAAAACGGTAAATATTCTATCGAGACATAACGGGTATAAAATGTTATGCTTTAAGAGACCTTTCTAACGGTACCAAAATTTTAAAAGTCAGACATCAAATGAAAAAATAATTATGAAAAAACTCAATTATAGGTACACACAGTGGTTTTCTGCATTTATCTCAGAGGTTAATCACATATCATTATAATTTTATTATCAGATTTATAGAATGTTTATTTACCTTTCTAACGATATGCAGTTTTTGAAGATCGGGTAAAAAATGGTCGAGTTATGTTAGATTTCCCATACGTAGCGAAAGCCCAATTTTTAAAATATTTCAGTCCAACGCTTATCTTACTTGTACTGGGGTGTGTATATTTCTCAGTGTATTATTGGCCATTTGACCACAGCGTAGCTGGGATGATGTAAACAACTCGCGGTCAAGTGACTTTCCTGCAGTCTAATGCTGGTCTACCTGTACTGGTGAACTGGGGGTGTGTATAGTTCTCAGTGTATTGGCCCCACGGCCGGGATGATGTTAACCTTTATTGGTTGTTTTACAAATGTAGGACACAGTTTATTTAGCTTTATAAAAAAGAGGTACAATTTCATATAAAAAAGTGAAAGGAATGATAGAAGAAGTAACAATAGCATTGTATGAAGCTTATCTAAGTGAGAAAACCGATGATGTTGCGGATGCAACTCTAGTTTTTTTTTTTTTTCTTCTTCTGTCAAAAATTTGTCCCGAGCCTACAGTAACGTAGGATTAAGCTACGACCATGAAATTTTTAACACTTATTCACATTGTCCTGACTTAGATCCTTAGGAGCCATTTTTTTCAGATTTGTCTCCCATTGTGCCGCTAGGTGGCGTTTATTATGTAATTGATTGTATTGAAAAATCTCCAAAATCCAAAGTCGGATTTAGATACGGTTTTTTTTATTCTGTTCCTTATTGGCACCCCAACAAAATATATAGGTCTAGAAGTTCAAAAAAGATATCATTTCCTGTTCAGGAGGGGACCAAAGTTCGAATCTTGGAAATAACGCGTTTTTTAAGAGAAAATATGGTAGGTCCCTTTAAACAGAAATATTGGCCGACTTTGATAAGATAGAAGAATTTTGTTTGTTTAAACAGATTCGCAAGACCTAGCCGCACAAAATATATAGTGTGGCAATTTCAGGAAATGCACCGTTTATCCGCTAGAGGCGTTCAAAGATCACTGAATACGGAAAAAATAAAAATTTCAAGTTTTTAAAATATTTCATTTTTCGTCATTTTTTCATGTTTTTCGTTCTCCTGTATTTATTTCTTGTTCGATTTTCATGAAATTTTCACTGAATGTGCAGTATGATGTTCTTAATCAGCTTATACTTTAAAATAATAAAAGGTAGTAAAGGTCAAGGTCATATCAGCAATATCGATTTTTTCTTTGACCTCATATAGCTCAAAAACGGTAAATATTCTATCGAGACATAACGGGTATAAAATGTTATGCTTTAAGAGACCTTTCTAACGGTACCAAAATTTTAAAAGTCAGACATCAAATGAAAAAAATAATTATGAAAAAACTCAATTATAGGTACACACAGTGGTTTTCTGCATTTATCTCAGAGGTTAATCACATATCATTATAATGTTATTATCAGATTTATAGAATGTTTATTTACCTTTCTAACGATATGCAGTTTTTGAAGATCGGGTAAAAAATGGTCGAGTTATGTTAGATTTCCCATACGTAGCGAAAGCCCAATTTTTAAAATATTTCAGTCCAACGCTTATCTTACCTGTACTGGGGTGTGTATATTTCTCAGTGTATTATTGGCCATTTGACCACAGCGTAGCTGGGATGATGTAAACAACTCGGGTCAAGTGACTTTCCTGCAGTTAATGCTGGTCTACCTGTACTGGTGAACTGGGGGTGTGTATAGTTCTCAGTGTATTGGCCATACGTTTATCTCGAAAGTTCATCACTAATCAATATCACCTTAAGAAATAGAATGTAAGATTAATTTTCAATCCTTCTAACGATGTGCGGTTTTTGAAGATCGGGTAAAAACTGGTCAGACTATGTCCAATAAGCTGTACCTTGTTAAATAGTAAATCGTGTGTGTATTCTATAGCTCAAAGCGTATGTACATGTAATTTTGTGTTTGATAGACCGTACTTTACCTGTAGGCGCGTCATAAACACACATTTCTCTCTCTCTCTCTCTCTCTCTCTCTGATAGAACATCGAAGTCAAAGACGTATATTGGTGGTGTGTTATCGAGTATTACATTTTACATGTATTAGAGATTGGACAATGTAAATTATCTAATTATAATACATAAGAGTTATCACAAATAGCGCGTAATGCATTGCTATCATCATCAGTAGCAGTAGTTGAAGTTATATGGGTAAAACAGCATTTGGAAATGATGTAAGAATATATACAGCATGTACACTAATGGAAACACAAAGAGAATATCTATGTATATGATGTAATAGTAGTAAAAGTAGATTTGTAGCAGAATTATTGTTCTTTTGGAGTTTATTGTTGCTACGGCAGCGAATGTAATGGCGATGTTCGGAAAAACGAAACACTGGTTCCACAGAGCGGTTTTTAGCGTATATCTGTTCACTTTTTAAGATAACAGAATAAGTGAGAAATGAAGCATAACCTTTTAATGGTAAACGGATAATACACGTTAATCATATAATGGACTAATAGTAACATGTATTTTTGCGGCTAATAATTAAGAAACACTATCACGAATAGTCTTATTTACGTTTTTCCGTAAATGTTTAAATTTCGATACTTGGAAACGTGTAAGCTTTGTATTTTGTCGTTTTTTAAGTTGGAGGTTTGGCATAGTATTATTGATATTTAACAGACGCATTTCAATATTAAAATTAAAAAATAGTGTTGAAGCCTAATCATATATGACATGTGATATGATGTTTCTGGTGGCATTTTTTTGGGGGGGGGGGGGTTTATGAGTATTATTTGTGCCATTCTGATAGTGTTTGTATTGCTGTAGTTACTAAGTAAACACATATTATTGTTATATTTATTTCTTTTCCTGTTAATGCAACCTCGTAGTCTAAATTTTTTCGTTAAGACATTCTGTTGAAAAATGGTGTATACTAAATGTGAACATACTTGGTATTTCGATGTAGTACATATTAATTTATTGTTTTCTTAAATATGAGTATGAATTTCAAATTATAATGAAATGATATTTATTTTCAATTTCTTTTTCATTTCATATTTGACAAAAACGCTCACTTTCTTCAATTCTGTAAATCGGATAACTTGCTGTCTCGATTTAAGCCTATATATGAGCATATACTTATTCTAGTAATATTCCTTCTTAAATCTCTTGCTTTCAAAATGCTTTAATAAGTGACAATTTCAATGATACCAGAATTAAACATATTACCATAACTAAATTGCGCCCTGTGGAGGTGTTATATAGGTGACAAGAAAACTAATGATGTTGCTACAACAAATAAGATGGTGTTGCATTTAACGTGACACGTGCATATGCTGTGAACATATGTGCATTTAAATAAATAAAGACCATTTAGAGTAGTTTAGCATTGTTATAATTAAAACAGTAATTATTATTTGTAGCAACTTTAGTAGTACGTAGTGGTAGAATTATGTTTCTTTTATGCTATCAGTATCAAAACTTACTTTAATCGGCAAGAGCGTATCCAGCGGGGGTGTCAGGGGGTTCGGACCCCCCCCCCCCCCTTGGAATTTTGGCAAAAATAAATTTGTCAAGCAAGTTTTACTCTTTTTAAGCAATTTCAACCCTAATTTTGTTATTAAGGTGTCTGTACATGGAACCGGACCCTCCTTGGGATTTCCTGGACCCCCTCTGTGATTTCGTTCAAAAAAAGTATTCTAAGCCATAAATTTCACGGTCCCCCCCCCCCCCCCCCCCCACACACGATTTGGACCTGGACTGGATGGATCCCCGCTGGGAGAAATTGCTGGATCCGCCCCTGATCGGGAATAAGAAACACACTCTTCTCTTTGTGACATTTTTATATTTAGTTATTTTTATTTTTTATGAAAGGTTTATTAGGTTAATTTTCAAATATCGATAAGCTTAAAACAGATAGAGCTTAAGTCGAGACATGACTGATATAATAAAATGTAGTGATTCGAGAGACTTTTCCATACATTGGTTAAACAGAGCGGTTTTTTCGCGTATATCTCTAAACTGTTTACTTTTTAACATACATTATAAATGAGATGTAAAGCATATTTCTAATTTTTTAACGTTTTGAGGTATTTAAAGATGGGATAAAATGTGATTTGTTATATAATGAACAAATGGTAACAAGTAATACTTATGTGTGAATATCACGATAAAGTGATTTTTTTGTTTCACCGTAAATGTTTAGAATACGGGATTATTCCTGAAATGTTTAAATTACGGGAGTATTCCTGAAATCATGTATTTGTATGGTAGGTCTTGTGTTTGCAATAGCTCTTCCAACCCTGACACTAATCTTTTTTTTTTTAATAAAGGTAAGAAATAAAGTAAAATTTGTAATCTATTGTGAATTTTTGTTGTTTGCAAGAACATCATAAAAACATGTACGAAGTGATTGTTACCATTAAGAAAAAAATGATTGACCAACCCTTTTTATTTATGTAGTATTAATTATCTTTTCTTTCTTTTTTTTATATCTATTCTTTCCTATTAATGTAATTCCATATCCTCCTTTTGTTTCTGTGCAAATTATGTCTTTATCTTCCTGTTCATGCAATTATGTAGTATATTCTATTTTTTTCCATTCTAAAATTCTGTAGACAATTAAAGTATTTATAGATCTAGTTAAAGCCCCAGGATCTTTTCAATGAAACTGTCTCTCTAGGTTGTATTTGACTTCAAAGAATGCAAACTATTGCCTTCTCGAAATATTAACGTTGTTTTATCAAGAAAATGTGTCTCCAAAAATCGAATCTGAGCTGGAAAAGGCTCTTAAACTATATACTATATATAAAGAAAAAAGGCACAATTATGAAATTTCTACCAGTTTTTTCTACTTATATGAACTTAATCCTTACGTTGAGAAAATTTTCATTTTTGTCTTTGTTTTTCCGCTAGGGGGCGCTTTGTATAAAATCATAAAAAGAGGAGTAACTCTGTTATTTGGGGTCCGATTCAAATGCGGTTTTTTGCATTATGTTCACTGATGATAGCCTAATAAAATATGATAGATTTCAATGATTGGCGTACATAAATCTTTTGAGCTACGGAAGGTTGAAAGTTCAAACCTTACAAAAAATGGTGAAAATGAGGGTAGGTCTACGAAAAACCTATCCAGTTTTTTCAGAGATGAGATAGAAGAGTTCTTTTTGTTGCATATGATTTGCAAGACATATACGCATAAAATATATGGGTTGGCGATTTTGAAAAATGCATTGTTTGTCTTCTAGAAACGGTCAAACTTTACTAAATTTTGGGAAAATTAACATTTCTTGAACACATTTGTGTTGCTCCTGTTTTATTTTTTTTCCTTTTTTGAAATTTTCACACTTTATGTAGTTTAATGTCCTGAATGTTCCAGAGAAAAAAAAAAAATATTGCAAAGGTCAAGGTCATATCATGATTATTGGATTTTTAAACGGCCTCAAATAGCTCAAAAACTAAAAATATTTCATTGTTATCATGTGCGGATAAGATTTAGGTCTTGAAGAGACCTTTCAAATGATGTTTAGTTTTTGAAGATCGGGCTTGATTTGGTCATTTTATGGCAGTTCAAAGTTTATCCTCTTTGGAAAAATTGTAAATTTGTTTTCAAAGTTTGAATTTAGTTATTTTTTTGTGTGATTATCCTGAAGTTTAAAATCTTATAATTCAAGTAAAATAATCTTGATCAGAATCGGTTGTGAAATGTAGTATCTATGACATGACAAAGTTAATGGTTTCTGGAGAAAAAAAAAGCTTCTTATCCTGACGAGGATTGCCTGTATATGCAAGCTAAAGAAGCAGACTGTCTTATCTCAAGTAGAATGAGTACCGCTGATCAATTATGTAGGTCAGCCTTTGGAGATTGGTAGCTATGTTTAAAAGCAGACTGACTTATCTTAGCCACCAATGCAGTACACTGTTATTGAAGCGAATAAATCACTATAAGTTTCTGCTCTCATCCTTACCTCTCTATCTGTCTGTCTGTCTCTCTCTCTCACATAGATTTAATTGGGCATAATGAAAAATATAGCTATGAAAATCTCAACATTAATGTTTTTATGCTAGAGTCAGTTTTGCAAACAATAAGTAATGTGTACCTTTGCATATACCTTTCTACACAAGTTTTAAAAAGTGTATATATGATTGTAAGGTTACTTGATTTCTGAATACATCTCAGCCTTAGAAAATATCTGCATCATAACAATCATTTACGAATTTTATGAATTCCATATATAATAACTTTATTATGTGTATATACAGTGCGGCTTGTGTGCAAGTCGGCACACGGAACGCACGTTACACGGACACGGAACGCACGTTGCACGGACACGGAACGCACGGTACACGGTGCGCGCACGTTACACGTTTGGTTCATATACACGATACGATCCATGCACGATACTAACGCTGCCAATTTATTCGGTTAACTTGGTTTTCGTGCATTGACTTCTTTACGCGTCATTTAAAGGAGAAAGCTAAATGATCACTCATTATTGGGAGACAGACAAAACAACCATCACTGATGATTTTACAAGACGTATAAAAATCAATGAGTGTGGTTAGAGCGTCAGTTTTACTCTCTCCCCCCCCCCCCCCCCCTCTCTCTGTCATAGATGTAACATATAAATCACAATACACCACTACAGCATAGTTATAATACTGCTGTAATCAATTGATTAGGTAGAAAATACTTAAAAAATAGGATTTCAAATTAAAAAGTCAGTTGTATTGAAATCATTCAGTATTGTATTGAAAACGAGGACACTTTACGTAATCATAACAACAAAGTTGATAAACTACAGGCTAGATTCACGCGTATATATAGCACCTTGGAAGATAGAATTTTCAATATTAAGGGATTTTAATTATAAACATTGCATAAGTCTTACATAGGTTGGAAACATTAGCATTACAGGCAAAAAAAAATCACCATGTGATGTACAGGTAATCAGCTAAGTAAGCTTTTAAATCAACCTAAATTTAAGTGTGAGATTAAAAAAAGAGAGAGAAACAGACAGGGAGAGAGACAGTGAAGTACCATGAAAATTAATCGAATACTGCACTGATACATAGATAGCATAGTGTAATAAACAATAACTGATGCTAGTCTAATAACAGAGTATCATGTTCGTGTAGAAAAAATGTGGTACCGGGTGACTCATGAAAGCAAATCAAAACAACTGTGTTACGGATTTTTACAAAGTATTAAAGTTTCAACGGAGAAAGATTATATAGATATGGCATGGTTTCTTCTATAAAATGATTGTCATGTTATATATACTAATGACAACATGCTTATAGGTGATTTGACCAACCAGTAACACACATCCTTATATACACATGATCTAGGATAGGATAAACAAATTTATTAAGTATTCGACTTGTGCTTCTTGTATACTTGACTGAACTTTCTTCAATGGTGATTATTTTAGACATTTCGTGTGTTCGTGTCTTCATTCGAAAGGCAAAAGGCGAAATAACAAAAACATGCCATAATGTCGTTATTTTACCTTTTGCCTTTCGGTGCAAAAACACGAATACACAAAATATTCCAGGCGAAATAATGAAATTTTAACAGGCAAAGCAAAAAAAAAGTACCCTAATTGAATAAAAACTTTCCTCTTTGAATGTTTCATGTTTGCAGGTAGAAACCATTTCATTTTGGCGCCCTTTAGTTGTCGTG